>CAIGRP010015892.1:0-65046 GCA_903798385.1 Fraxinus cuspidata
ATGGGATGGGGGTGATTGGCGACGGAGAGAAGGAGAGGAGAAGAGACAGAGAGAGCGACTGTGATAATAGAGAAGGTGGAGGAAAAATTGGGAATAAAATATGTATAATTAATAATTAAAATATTTAATTAAAACCTGATTTTTGTATTACGAAACTGGATACCTGATTTATGAAAATGGTATTTTAAAATCAGGTGTAAGTGTAATTTCCTCTATATAATATTGTGTCATATTCTATATTGCGTGTAAAAAGAAGATTCACGTGGGGGTTGTCCTGTGTCAAAGCCCACTTTTTTGTGCATATTGAGAAAATAAAGGTTCACTCAATTTGAAACTCTAACCCTACCCCTCGTGATGTACTATTGTTTGAGCCCCATTTGGTTCAAAAAAAATGAATTTTTTAATAATATTATGATGGAGAATGTACAGTTAAAAATTAAAAATAAAAATAAAATTGTGTTTAATATTATTTTATTGAAGAATGTGTGGTTGAAATATGATCAAATTACTATTTAAGAATAAATTTTGATGGAAAAAATAGAACTCGAATAAGGGCTAAAATATGTCTATAGGATTTTGAGTAGTTGTCCGAGTCTTGTGATTTAAATGATAGTTTTAAATGATTATAGAAGGTAAAAAATATTGTTATTTTACTTATTTCTAGGCTATTCAATCTGTTTAAATTTATATACTGCAATTATGATAATCACCAAGCGAAAGATTTGTCAGATAATTTTACAAGATTATAATATGAGATTTGAGTATAATTCGGGTTTGAGATAAACAACTTGCAAGTGTGAGAGTTCTTTTGAACTCCCGTGTCTTCTTTGGATGAGAATGACCCCTTTTATGGTGGAGATTTCCCTTCATACCATCCATGTCACGTCATACTGCAATACTTCTTTGGAATGCAGGACTTTGCCAATTTGTACACCCAATTTCTACACGTTTACTACACTTGCATCGTTGTCAAAAAGTGATTGGACGAAAAGACAGTTTTTTTAAACTGTCAAATGACAATTTTCCAAGTGTCAAAGTGAAACAAAAGTGATGACAATTTTCCATGTGTCAAAGTGTAAACAAAAGTGTACGCCAAGTATGATTCATGAATGCATGCTTTTGAGATGACGAAATTGCTACAATTGGAGGAGTACTGGTAGTCCATTGATGACTTAGAGACTATCTTCCGACCATAGAATATTCTGTTAAGATTGTGTTATATGTACATAACAATTTACATAATGATTTACCACAAATGATGTGATAAAATTTAGTTGGACAAAATCTCATTAATCACATAACTTCTCCACTTGCATTTGACACATAATCATTATGTAAATAGTTATATACAAAAAATATTTTATGTTCCATTGAGGGTTGTGACAAGTTTTTTTAGAGTGGTGCTAAGATAAGGGGACAAGCCAAATGAGCCATGCTATTGAGCCAGCCCAAATTTTTTGGGCCTAACTTTGAGTCTGACCAAGAAACATTGTCCCAAGGCAAATTGTAGGTAATAATTAGATCTACCTTAGAGGTTGATAGCCTTTTGTTCTAATCTAAATTTTATGAACTTTTATAGAGATCATTTTAACTTTATATTTTTTCTTTAAATCATGCTATTTGTACAATTTTATTTGAGTTTTGATTGACAATTCACACTTGTCAACATTATAATCATTCATTTCAAAAATTGTTATTAAAATCAACGTTTCGAATTTTGACAAACATCAAAATTGTCAATCATAATTGTCAAAGTGTGATTGTATAAATGAGTTAATTCTTTTTCTTAAGATGTTAACATATTGAATTTGTCCCCCATTTCTTGTTGAGGTGCAACCGTGTTTTTGAAATGGTCACGTCAAACGCGCACTATTCAATACATAGGCATAACTTATTAATTATTCACCACAATGACATTTTCAACATTAAAAGACAAGCATACCCTTCATTTCAAAATTAAAAGGTGAGATTTCTCCCCCTGGACCCCTAAATTCCCGGATAACCTCGAACCCCGAATTCCCGGACCATCCGGACCCCCTTGACATCGTCAATATATAATAGATCTACTGTGATTTCTTCACAAATTTGAATTTTTTAAACATAATAAAGAATTTTTTATTTAAATCTTTGAATATTAAACCTAAAAACATATTATCCATCAATATAAGTAAAAAATATTCGAATTTAACCAAATAATATGAAGAAACCTCGAATATGAAGACGGAGATAGAGATTGAGAAGATGAATAAACATTGAAAAACAAAAAATGGTAATATTTTAAAATTCTTAACATTTAAAATAAAGGTAAAATGGGTATTGACATTTCTTTAAATTTTTTATTTTTAATTAAATTTGGTCAAAAGTCATTGTAGAAAAGTGACCGATCGAAATTTCCTGGTTGAGGTGGGTATCCTAACGTCACGAGAAGAGTGCACCATCTTTCTTTTGGGTACAACAATATATTCCATCAGAAACTTCATCAAATAATAAAATTCTGTCATTTCCTCGTCGAGGTGGGTTTCCTAACGTCACGTGAAGTGTGCACCATCTTCCTTTTGGGTACAACAATATATTCCATCAAATACTCCATCAAATCACAAAATTCTGCAATGATTTAAGTTGTATATTTGATGTATAAACTTCATATACATGCAACCTTGATCACTTGCAATTGACATAAAAGTTTAAGCCCCCCATTTGTATCTAATTTTTTGTTGGGCCTTGTTTCTCATGTTTGTAGTCATTTTTCCTATTTCTCAGGCTAAACATGTTGTAGTACCGCCTCGCCTGTGTTGGTGGTGGGGGCGACGCATGTTCACATTTGTGCGGAGGACCTCATATTCAAAGGCATCTTGCTGTCTTTTTCCACCATGTGTTCCTTGGTGGCTGGAACTCATCGCGAGTATACGATTTCGAGCTGGCGATATGTGTTTTAGACATTCCTCCTTCGTAGTGGTTCTTTTTTCAAGAATCAAACCTTTTTCCAAGGTCTTGTTTCCGATGGCTTTTATCACAAGGATATTCGTGGTTATGGTATCGAAAATTTTCACAAACGGTGTCAATCTGTTGACCCCAAAAATTGTATCAATGATGTGGTCAACAAATCCCAAAACCTCTCACGTCCACGTAAGCTAAATTTCAATACACTTGACAAGTTGGTACTTAGACGATTTAAACCAGCTAGTAGAATAATTGGGGGTGTATGGGAACATAGAACGTGATCCTTCAATCGATAAAAAAGAGTTGGCTTGGGAGAAGGATATCAGAAGTATATATATAGCAAGAGTATAGGCTTGAGAGTCTAAACTTGCATTAACATTGAATTGCACTAAGTGTGGGCTTTTATACTTGAGTAAGAGGAACAAGATCCGTCGGGATGATAGGACACGTGGCTTCATCTGACTGATTAGCCCTTCTTGTTACACGCATCAATCAATCTGTCACGGCATTAAATGCTAAAATCCCTTACACTTCTACAAGCCCTAGTTTGTGCAAGTGGGATTTGACTGTGTAGGCGTGCAAAGGATGTGTTGACAGTGAGTTATCTTATCAATCATTTCACCACAAGATCGGTTAGGGATCTCGCCATCGCCTCGCCAGAACAGGCTCCTACACGGACGTCTGTTCAAATGGGGTTAGCCAAATTTCACTTCATATAAAGGATGTGGCCCCCGACTTATAAAATGATCGTCTATGTTGTCACGTGAAATATAAGCCCTCAAATCCGTCCGCCACGTAGGGGCGATTATTTATATGAGGAATAGAAATCTTGCGCCATGTCAATGAAAGAGAGCCTCAATGTTTGACTAGAATAATTGAAATTATCAATGTGTCACATTTAATTTAATTCACTCTACTTTATAAAAAGGGAAATTTTTGGGATAGAATTGCATTTTGTGTCAGTAATCACTGCACAAATGAGTCCGATTGGCACATATCAAACGGTCAAAAACGAATTAAAAGATGGTAGAAAATGGGGGCGCAGACAGGCGCTAAACCAATAAAGAGAGATCGTTAATTTCAGCAGTACCCACTCAAACCATTAGTCACTTAAAATTGACATACATGTAATTGCAAGATGGTTTGCAAGAACTTCCTTACAGGGCATGTTGGTTCTAAAATACTAAACTTTAACAAACACGTCGACAACAGACGTAATTTAACTTATTTTTTTGTTTAATCTATTTCAACTCAGTCCAAGGACAAATAGTTTCTGAAAATCCAGTGTTCTTCTCGCAAGATCCACTGAATTTATTGTAGTTCTTTTTGCACAGTTTTTTGAACTGTATGAAGCACCCCTGGCGGCAGAAATAGTGGTGGTTCGGCCTTTTCAGTCGCCACTACCTTGTTCCCAGCTCTAATACATCATCATATACAACATTAATATACCTAAAACAACTATCCACATATTCGAGGACTCTCTTGGTCAAAACAATGAAAATAGTGTCCGAATAATACTGCTTAGCAGGGTGATTGACAGAAAATTGAGTGACAGAGTTGGGTGGCAACAATTTATTGAGTGTTGTGTTTTTTTTCAAACCATTCAATCATATATTAACACGCGTCTCCCTATTTTTAAATGTGTCATTGAGCCTGTCGCTGTAGCAAGGCTCATAGTGTCCATTATCATCCAAGAACTAAAACTCACAAGCAACTTGAACTCGGGAACTAAGAAAACACAACCACAACTCATCGAGTTTTTTTTTTTTTTTTTTAGCCCTGGACCATTACTGCCCAGGGCAGAGGCGATCCGATCTATTTTGACACCCTGACGTGGTAAATAAAGAATCATATTTGGACCTAATTGTAACTAACCTAACCACCCGCATTGACTAATCCTGCTGTAACTAAGTCCCTGTTTGGCCCTCATTTTATTAAACTCATTCTTCTTCAATATATTTTCAACAATATATTTTATGAGATTGATAACTTTTATTGTTCCACATTTTATCCACTTTTATTAAAATTTGATTTTAGCTAAATCAAACATGACTAAATTGCAGCAACTTATAAGTGCACTATCACGGGTGGAATGTACTTTACACATCGTACTTTTAAGAAAAAATAGAGAATTCGAAGCTGATGGCATATCTAGTATGAATTAAACTATATGTACATTGTGGTTGACATGGTGGTTGACACTCCCATCTATGTGAAAGAAATATGTGTACTGATGTGATATATGTGTTCAAAATCAAGTGTATATTTTGATACATAGAAGAGTGTAAAAGTTAAATGTCAATGACATGTAGCATGATTGCATCTAGCATATTGGGTAGACATGACTCCACAAGAATGTTTGTTTAATGTTGTCCATTTACTTTAATATAATTCAATTTCACAACCTAAACACAATAAAGTACGTAATACAATAAAAGCTCTATAGGATTGTCCAAATGTTCACAATAAAGTACGTAATACAATAAAAGCTCTATAGGATTGTCCAAATGTTCACGTATACACACACTGAGAACACTGTTTAAGAGAGAACATTAAAATAACCAGTAACTAAGTTATAAGCCAATAAGATGCAAGAAAAACAGAAGCTTAAGTACTTTTTGGACTTAAATTCATCTCAAAATAAGAAAAAAACAGCAGCTGATTAATTAAAGCATCCAATTAGCAACTTATTTGGTGTGGTGTTAGTTGAACGAAACTTTGCAGCTGTCTCTTCCACCTTGAGAATATCTTCCTTTTTTTTGGCTTCAATCATTGCCCTTTTTTCTTCAGCTGCTTTGTGAATTTCAGCAATTTTGTTCTTCATCTTTTCGCGGTATTCTGCTTTCTTCTTTTCAAATTCTTCCTGCTCATCGGTATTTCATACGTCAAAGAACTTAATTCAACTCAAAAACAAATGTTTCAATGTCACGGTGAATTCAAGAAAAAGACAGATTTCATAAGGATATTAGTTTTGTAAATCCTTTCTTTCCTTGGTGGCTTAGTGATTGTATCAAATGCTCTTACATCATAAGGAAATAGCTACTATATGAGCAGAACACACAAAATTAAGCTTCAACAAACGGCTGAAAATCAAGAAATTTTCACCTCAATTTGCTTTATTTGTGCCTCAACAGATGCTCTCTTAGCAATCTCCCAAGATTCTACAGAAGAAATCTTTTTATAGGCCCTGAAATATAATTTCAATTAAAAAATTTCTTTTAACTCAAGCAGAGAGTTCTTTGCATATTTGGCAAGATTTATGCTTGAAAACGAAAAAAAAAATCGAAAATATTTATAGAGTATCCTTTTGCATCAGTTTTTGCAAATTGCATATAAGAAATTCCATAATAGACTAGAATTTTGATACTTCTCTCTGTATATCTCTATTTTCTTTGCTAACGCTCTCTGAATAAGAAATAAAATTTTTTTTTAAAGAGTTAATTCTCAAAAATAAGCTCCAAACTCCATATATTAATTTTTTAAAATTGAGAGCGAATTTGACTCTCTAAATTTAGACCGCCAAACTCCGAAATTAGTGCAACTTGCAAGACAAACCCCACACCCACCCCCAAAAAAATAAGAAAGAAGGAAAAAAAAATTAAAAATTAAATTAAGAAAATTGTACTTATTGTCTGCTTTGGTTTTTTCACTGTCTTCCCATGCTTTGATCAGAGCCAGTCTTTTCTCCAATTCAACTCGTGCAAGAGCAGCATCTGCTAAATACAATACAATATATCACAAAGACAATTTTATTATATAATTGACTGATCAAAAATGCATTATATAAAACAACTAGTTTTCCCGTTAATTATACCTCTATCCTTGACATCTCCCACACTCTTTTCAATCCCATGATCTGCAGCCTCTGTCACAAACCCAAGAATTTCAACAATCTGATATAATCCTACGATCAAGTTACGAAAATAAAGAAAAGCACTAAATACAAGAGGAAGTGAAGTACTTTGAGCAACTGGAAGGGGCTTCGGGGGAGTGATTTTCTCATCTGGAATTGTAACAACTGTCTTCCGAAATGATACATGATTTGGAGCTTTAATTTCAATAGGGGCTTCTTTTGTAGCTGGAAATTCTTCTGGTTTTACTCTTTTTGACTCCTCTAATTCTCCCATATTCATATACAAGTATTAAAAGTAGTTTTCTGTGAAAATATTGCACCTGTCACTTGAATTTGGAACGGAAAATACTATTATTCTTCAAGAATTTGAGAGAGAGAGGAGAAGGTGGTAGGTAAATATAGTAGAGAAGCTGCCAGAAAAGGTACAAGGTGATTTTAGTCTATGTTTGGACATTATTTCCCAAAAAATAAATTTAATCATTTTCCCTGTTATTGGTAGCATGTTTGATTAAGATTAACAATTATTTTTAAGTATACCTGTCTCTAAATATTTTTGAAAGAGATACAGTTCTACTTGTGACTAAAAAAAGTCACTTATTCTATCTGATAGTAAGGTAAAATAGCTTTTTTTAATATATATAACTTATTTCAAGACCAACAATCAACTTTTTAAAATTTTTAAGTTTCTTATTTAAATGTAATTTTTTAAAAACTTATCAAACATGCTGGTTTTAGTGCTATAGCAATAATTAAGAAAAAAGAAATTGTGACTTATTCTTAAGATCAAGAAAAATATATAATTTGAAACTTACATATTTACTTACAATGAATTTTTTTTTTTAGCTTAGCCAAACATGCACTTTCATGTACCAATTATTGCACTTAATTGGGCTGTAAGTTTACCATATCAACAAATAAACAGTCTGGTATTCTTGCTATATTGAAATAACCATTTAAGTGAGTAATTTATTTATTTTGAAAATAATAATAAGTACTCAAAATTTTCCCATTGTACTTTTTAGTAAATTATTAATTTATATCTACCTTATATAATCTAATAAAAAAATATTAATTTATCTCCCTGTTCAAAATCGATACGTAAAATAATATTAGATAAAAAAGAATTAACCTATCAAGTATTAAATTACAACAAATTTACATTGAATTGGATAATCTTAGCAATAATTAATTCAGCAGACCAAATCTAAAGCGAAACTACTTGCAGAAGTTTCAACTTTGAACTCGACGTGTTCGTGAATAATAAGGTTGTCCTGTCACATTTTCAAATAGTTTAAGATGATTAAACCTTGAATTAGCCATTAAGTTAAGATAAATAATGTGGTAATCAGGTAATGTGTCATAATCTTTTGGAGAACAAGGCTCTAGATGACACCTAGGTATCTTAGATGCTTGTCCACTGATCTAGGTTTTGGAACCCCTTCAAGATTGGTTTTTTTATTTAATTAAAAACAGAGATTTGTAAAATAGATAAATTTTCAAAGATAAAATAGATGATGCGAAATTTGAAGAGAAACGAATAAGTAGTAAACTTGGAGATCGCCTTAGTAGATTTTGCTCCTTTTTCGCTGTGTGAATTCGCACCTAATATGCATATATAGATCTAGACAAGGATATTATTCCCAACAATAACACCTCCTTTGAAGACTTTCACTAAATATTTTTTATTTCGATTAGTTATGGTTTTCTAGCTACTCATTATAATAGAGACTTCGCGTTAGGTCATGAAAAGTCATATGTAGATATTTGGATGTAAAATTATATGTCCTCCATAAGCCCACTTTGATATTAATACTGTCAGTATGAGTTACTCATAAAAAAAGGTAATTTGCAATCTCTAATAATTATGGAATTTACAAAAATAATTTTAAGTACAAAAGATTAAAGAAGGTTTTGGAAGGAACAAGTATTGACTCTGGAAAATTGGTCTTCATTTTAGATGAAGTCTTGCCTTAAAAATTAGAAGATATACTCGAAAAACATCTAGCATTGAATATTGATTTTTGAATGACTCAACACTCTAAAATCTTCTATTGTACACTAATAGAGTGGAGTTTATATTGTGGAAATTATCGTGAATGCAGTTATCGTAAAAAAGATAAAAACTTAAAGTCACTTGTAGCCTTTAAGTTACTATTTCCAATTATAACAACTCCTTCGAAGATTTTCACAAAACTTTTTATGTAAATTTGTTAAGTTTTCTTGCTACTCATTGTAATAGAGGCTTCATGGGAAAATTTGTAGTTTGTAGATCTTCGTAGGTAAAATTTTATGTCTTCCTCGGAATGCCCGCCTTGATATTAATACTCAAGGTGGGAGTAATTGTTAGAAAGAGTAATTTCTATTCTCTAGTAACTTTGGAATTTACAGAAATATTACAAGACGAAAACATAAAATAAAGTTTTGGAGGAACAAGTGTGACCACGAAAAATTGGAGTCTTCAGATTGAAAAATGAAATCTTACCTTGAAAACTAGAAGATACACTTTGAAAAATATGTAGCATTGAATATTGATTTTGAATTACCCAACAACTCTAAAATTCTCTAATGTAAAATATAAATAGAGCGGAGCTTGTAGTATAGAAATTATTACGAATGAAGAGATTGTAAAAAATTAATAATAACTTAATACTAAATTGAAGGTACTTTTTGTACTCAAGTAAACATGGAGGGTATATTAGCAACTCTTGTAAAATTCAATAAAATAAAATTACAGATTTTATAAAGAACTAACATCTGCACCCTACGGATTTGGTATCAGAGGGGTTAAAATAAAATCATTCAATAGCCACACTCGAGAACCATGGCCTTTTCTGAAATCGTGAAGGTTGATATAATATTTCAGCTTTTGCAAAATCAAATTTCAAGTTGAATCTTTAATTCAGCAAGAGAAAAGTTGGGGTCACCATTCTTGAAGCAGCCAATCATTTGCATTGTTGAATCTGATTGTGAGGCAAACTTCGAAAATCAGAATTCAACGAAATAAATATGCAGAGCAGTCAAATAGCAAAAATTTCAGCAACACAAAAATATGGTAATACTTAACCCGTGTTTGGTAATCATTATTTCAAAATTATTCTTCTTCGTACTCATTTTTAACCACGCGTTCTCACAATAAAATATTTTTCACGTAAATTCAGAAAAAAAAAAATTCCTACTTTTTAATCATACATTTTTTTTTAAAAAAATATTATTCTAAAACTCATTCTTTACAAAAAAAAAAATTTCAAAAGATTGTTCGTCAAACAAGGGCTTAATCTTGCATTATTTGCAAAAAGTCAAATCATTGAATACCAGAAAGATGAGGACGTGCAAGAAGAAATAGAGAGAAGATATGAAACATTCTCCTAAAGATATGGTTGTTCAAGATAGTCATGGAAAGAAAGTTTTGATAACAAAAGCAATTGAAGAATGTTTGGAGGAAGAGGTCCTGCCTGGAAAACAAGATGTACTTTGGAAAACGTCTAGCATTTAATATTGTTCTTTGATTGACCCAACGACTTAAAAATTCTCCAATGTATTCTATAAATAGAGTGGAGTTTGTTGTAAAGAAATTGCAATCACGCTACATTTATATTTTTCTCTATATTAAATTTGATACTCTTGTCATCATATCCACTAATTTTTACAATACACTATCATATCACTGACTTGATTTTGACACATAGGAGAAATGTCAACAATAATGATATCAAGAAGAATGTGCATATAGCTTAATTCTAGAAATTATCACTTATGAAGTGATCTTAAAAATAATAAAAACTTTGAGCATCTTCAAAAAACTCCATATTTTAAAAGCATATTTTACAATTTAGAGAGCAACCATAGTAGAAAATAAAAAATTAAATACTCCAATAGTCTCTTTATCTTTAACATTTAATTTTATTACTCTCAATATATATATATATATATTATTTTGTATCTTTTATTTTCACAAACTTTCCTACATATTATTATATCATTTACCACAATTTTTTTTGTATGTACTATTTAGTTGAGACAATAAATAGAGAGTTGAAAATTAAAATATTTTGAATGCATTTAAATATAAAGAGTGGATTCAACTTTACAAATTTGTATAGTCAAAACCCACACTCTATTTTATAATGTTAATTTGAAAAATCTCTTGAAGCATTTGACTTGTTAAAATAGAAAGTGTTTCACATTTAAAGAGCATTTTTGAAATACTCTTAATACGAGCTATAGCTACTCCTTTGTAATCACGTAAAATATAGAGTATGATGTAGCGAGTTGAGATCTGTTATTCAAATTGATTGTCCAATTTGTTATCCACTCAATGACTTATTGACACGTCATTCTAAATTAATATGCCTAATTTTTCTTTCATTGTCACTTGTAAGTCAATGAATAATTGGTGGATAACAAATTGAATAGCGAATCTCAACTCTGATATAGCAATTCTTTTAAAATTCAACCAATAAATTGCAAATTTCATAACACCCAACAACAATGTCGAACTCCGGTTCACGTGAGTAGTCATAAAAACCGTTACCTCGCTTGAAAGGTATTTACCTCAAAAGAAATGGCATCATGCCACAGTATTAGAAAGGTTAACATAATTCTTGACCTAATGTCACGTGACATTATATTATTAAGCTGTTTAAATCATGGTCAACTTTTCTATCCAATCATATTTTCCTAACACCGATGGCGTTAAAACATTTGTCAACATCTTTGTTGTAAAGTGGCTTTGTCCAAAAAATTGAAACTAAGTACACATTGTCTCTAAAGGCGTCCAAACTGCAGATTTTTTAAATCTTCTTATCACTTCCTCTTTCAAAAGTTCAACCTTAAAAGGCTCCATTAGTCAGCATCTTGTTGAAACGCGTGTTCTAATGGTAAAGTCGCAAAGAGGAGTAGAATAAAGAAAGAAAAGACATCAATATAGAGTATCAGTTTACATGCAAGCATTTGAATATATCCACGTGTCCAAGAGAGAAAAAAAAATGAGCCCAAAACTTTGAAGAAAACCAAGTGCTCCTTGTTTAAACAAAAACATGGTCCTGCAGCCAATAGAGTTGCCCCATTATCTCACCTTCCAAATTAAGAGATTTATATATACACATATATTTTATATATAAAAATTCAATGGACGTTTACATTTCTGAAGAGTATGTTATTCAGAGAAGACTTGAGAAAAAAGCTATAGTGTCTGATGGCAGTAAGAACCCTAATGGGAAACTTGAACCGGGCAGAAGGTTGGAGAAGGAGAAAATGGCGCGGCCTCCACCCTATGGCCTTCAGCATGAGTACAAGATTCTAAGTTTCCAAGAAAATGTAGTTTTCAGTTGCTTTTCTGCATGATGTATTTTTGTGTTGAGGATGTTAATTAACTAATGTCTGCTTAAATAAAATTATAGGTTAGTGTGCTTTAATTCAAGCAAAAATATGCATTTATAATCTCTTATTTTACTTGTTACGCTTTTGTCTACATGAATGTTCTCCAGCAGGACAAAATCGTTTGTTGAAGCCATTACACATGTACAAGTTACTCAATTGTCAGATGCTAATATATATTTAATATTTTGCAACCAAGTTGTCCATTACTGATGCCCTTTCCTCTTGTAGTGAATTAATTGTCTAAAGAACGCGATAAACTCTTCATTTTTAAACATGAAAATTAAATGTTGTCATTAAGTTGACTTAACATTTAAATTAATCATTTTCAAAAAAAAGTTCTTCTTTATGGTCATATTTTTTCAGATTACTCGAACTTTTGATCAAAGATATATCTAAAAAATCACAAAACAAAAATAAAATAAAAGTAAATAATTAACCAACAAACATAGAAGGACAATTTAGCTTTGTGTGTGTGTGCGCACGCGTGTGTGTGTGTGAGAGAGAGAGAGAGAGAGAGAGAGAGTCAAAATATACCTCGAACAATTGAGTTCATGTCAAAGTATAGAAAATTATTACTCCTAGCTTTCCAATTATAGTCCATCATATCACATAATTTTACTTATGACATAATAATTGCTAAGGCCGACATATTGTTACATAAATTATATTATTGTAGTGCATTGAATTGTTAGGAATTAGAAGTTCCAAGTTTTAAAAAATTCTTGCAAATCTTCTCATTCTCCCGAAATAGATCAGGAGATTCTTTCTAACAGGGTGGATATCAGACCCCGGTCATATCGAAATAAGGGCATTAAAGAACATTCAAAGATATGGATAGTGCTTCAATTTTTATTTTTTTAACAGAAAATAGAACCCAAATGTGTTTGCATTGCCAAAGAAGGAAAGAAAAAAAAAGAGACCCTTTTTTCAAATTAACAAAAGAAAATAATGAATTTAACTAGAATTCCCTATAAGATAGGGTGTGTAAATTAACAACAAAACAACAACAAATTAACATGTTCTTTCAATACATTCGAGGTGGCTTACATGAATCTTTTTTCACGACTCCGTTTCTTTTGACGTATTCCTCACATGACTGGTACTACCAAGATGGCATCAATCTAATAAATAGAACCCTATTTATGTTTACGTAAAATATATTACAACCACCTAATTAAGTCATCATTTCTGTAACTTTCACCAATCCATGTCGACACAACTGAAAATATTTATTAACTTTATCAGAAAATAAAGAGAAATTAAGAAAAGCCGTACAGTGCATTTCCTCATGCCTTCGTTGTGATCTGAGACTCCTCTGACTTAGCAGAATCCGAAACAAGGTTAACAAGAAAATCAAAAATATCAGTTGTAATAACAGCAGAAGCAACATCTTCTTTGCAAAGGGTTCTTCTCTTGCCTTGCAGTGTAATATTCCAGGCCCTTTTGGTAATTTCCTCTATGAACAATTCACAGGCCTTGGAGAAAACAATAGGAGCCTCTCCTGTTATCATCTTCACATCATCGTTTGATTTCTTCATGATTTTCTTGATTCTAGCCAATGGCAATAAATGGGGTCCAGTTCTGCCTGATATTCCTCCTGAAAGTATTCCTGAATATGTTCCGGGCCGCTTCATTTTTCGGTTCTGAATTTTCTTATGAGTAAACCTAAGTTTATAACTGTGTTTTGGGTCAACCAAATGCTTATTGAAATTTTCTTCAAAGACCCTTCTAGTCTCCCCAATCACCGATGGTGGCAGCCCGCACAATGATCTCTTTTGGTTCTGTGTTTGATACTTGGAAGCTTTTCAGCCAAGGTCGTAAGATATGTGAAGTTGATAGGGAATTTGATGAAAGGTGAAAAAGTTGTAAGATATGTGAAGTTGATATGGATTTATATATGTTTGTACGTCTTTTGAGTACAATAAAGAGTTGGGGCTGAAATGTAGAAAGTGCACACTTGCATATACATATATATACACATACGTGTTTGTGTTTGTGTTTGTGTGTGATTAAGAAATAAGGTAGTGGAGGGGTGGCCGGCCGGCCGGCCTGCTTGGGGCCGCCGGCTGAAGACATTGCACCAAAATGTCTTCCATTTTTGTTGTATTTTCTGACCTTGCAATTAATATTCATAATTAATATGAATGGACTGAATAGTAGATGTTATCTGGCCAAAACATGCACCAGGAAAGGAATAATCTGCACTGGAAGAAGCCTAGGTTAAACGGAAACTTCTATAACACTTAATTAATGACGTCAACTTTGAATGTTACGTTTGACTCTCATTAAAATTATAATTCATTTTTCTCTCTTTTTATTAACCACACATTCTTCAATAAATAATATTACACATATTTCCCAGAAAAGTTCTACTTTTTTAACCACAAATTAAAAAAAAAAAAACATTATTTCAACTATTAAAATTTCAAATAATGAGAGTAAAACAGGGCCTACATATAACGAGAAAAGAGCTTCCAGAGTACTAATTATGTTGTGTTGTACTTTAATATATATATATTGTTCTAGTGCTAATCTATAATTATCAAATTTTTAACTTTGGACTTTTTAATGAACAATTTTAATTTATTATCGAAATAATTATTACTTATTAATTGATTAAAATTAAGAAATTAATATTAAATAAAATTAATCATCACATTAAAATAATTATAAATCAATCAAAATCTATTAATACTAAAATATTAAAGATGGACATAGATGGAATAAATATTTTTTTTAAAGTGGAAAGAAGGATAAAATGGGTTTATTGAAATTTCTTATATTCGGTGTAAATAAATATTGTTTCACCAAATTTGGTGTAACACTGTGGGTAAATATATTCACACCACAATTTTTATTACCTACACCACATTTTAACTGTAATGAATATCTCTAAACTTTTCTTATTTTTACATTTAAGTTCTCAACTTTTTTTATTTTTTTTTTATCATCAACCCTTTATTAATTTTCACATCTTGATCTTGTCCATGTAGATGATTTTTGTCCAAAATGTTTGTTATGAGGATGAAATAGGCATATTCATCTCTAGCATTTTTAAATAATCGAAATAAATAACTTATACAAAAGTTAAATAAAATATTTGCCCCTCTTTTCAATGCACGTTAGTGAAATAATTGGATAAAAATCGTGATCAAAGATAAAATATGTTAATTAATTGAAAGTTAAGAATAACAGTACGATGTGAAAAAAGTGGATGACATAAAAGCAAAAGTAAGCAAATAGTTAAACGTTTCTTGGAAGTAAAATGTGATGCAAATATAAAAAAATTGTTGTTTGAATATAATTACCTTAACACTATTCATTACACTATATTTGACCTCTCATTGAAGAGGGTTTTACATCAAATTTGATCCTTTATTGGAGATGCCCTATGTTTAATGGTAGATAATTATTCTTAACTGCCTATGAAGTTGAGATAATTATTTTGAATTATCAACATTCAGTGTGTACTCTTGTACCTATAAGCATAGCAGAGTGAATACTGTGTTATATAATTATTTAAATACATTAATAGAAAAATCAAACGGGCTTATGTTAGTGAGAAAAAAAAAAAGGATGAAAAGATGCTTACATTTTTCCGTTAATTAATTAAAAGAAAAGAAAAATATGAATTTTGCAGTTTGAAAGAACATTTAAAATTCGTTTATGAGTAGAAGAGAAGTTGCAAGTAATGCTCCATTTTATTAATTTGATCTCAAGTTATACATCTAAGAAAAGATATCTGAGTCATCCAATTTTATTTTTCTGCCAAACCAATTTTTTTTTTCCATTCAGGTGAAATCAATAGAATTTTGGGCTAAAAATATTGTTTTATCAATAGATAATGTCACTTTCTTTCACATTTAAATATATTTCAGTCGTTTTTTCAAAAAAATACAAGATTTGATCCAAGATAATTATATTTATTTAATAAGGTCAAATTGTTGTTTGATTCGTTAGACAAATTCTAGAAAGGGTTTTGTTTATTTGCAAGCAATCTTCAGGCACATATACAATTGCTCTAAATTAAACAACTGAATATCATAAAAATATTATGTACACATTCATTGAACAGTTAATAAAGATAACAAAAATGCAGACTCTTCACTTACAATTTTGTATCTTTTTTTTTCCTTGGAGACTATTTCTCTATTAAATTTCTTCATAGTCAATTGCCAATCTGAGTAATTGAAGTTATAATAAATTATTAAAACAGCGTAAAATTTTGTCGTATTATTATATGAATTCCTATATATATTTCGAGCAATGTCTCCAACTAGTGACATTAGTGACGGAGCTAGAATTTTCAATGGGGACAAAAACTTGTTAAAGGGAAAAAGAAATATAATTTATTTTGTATATACTTAAAAAAATTAAAATTTCTATATAAATTTTTGGATTGCAAGATTGAGTGGAACACGCCTGTTTACTATTGAATTTCTCACCACCGTTGGATAAATCAAGATTCATGTGGACCGTTAGATGGCTGATATAAAAGGAGGCTTTCTTCATCTAGGCAAGAGATACATACACCCCAGCTTTAGAGAAAAGAGAGAGTGTTCATCTCATTCTTTTCTTTTCCATTTTTATGTGTGAAAATACAGAGAGAGAAAAGTTTGTTTTGATGAATAGTAATTTGAACGCATGTGTAATACGTCTTGTGTGTGTTTGGTGATCTGGTGGTTGTATTGTGGTTGATTTTTATCCCGTAAGTGGAAGGATGGTAAACAAGTAATATAGCGATGAATAAATTGTCAAACGCACGACAATTGATTGTCCACGTATTTTATTTAATTAAAGCTAGTTCTAATTCGAAACACACTATTAATTATTTGATTTTGGTTGAATGAACTAATTCTACTAAAATAAACAGTTCAAATCAAACAACAAATTCTTTGAAATTAATGAAATCACAAAAGGCACTTCGATTCGCTATGACCCTTAATTTAATTCTCAATTACCCATATTTGTCAATTCTTGACTAGGGAAAAATAAATGGTTTGAATATAATCAATAGGATCTCTCAAGGTCAATTATTAATCGTATACTTATGTGTGAACTTAATCATCTATAATTAAATTAAGAATATGTATATGCATTATTTCTGGTCATATATCGACTTCATAGAGCATAATGCTATCTTTATCTATTATAAAATCCTATGTTGTAAATTACAATGTTCCACTTTATAATGAACCTCTCGCGAGCAATATAAATTGTTACCATGCATAGGGATATTTTGGCCAAAATAAACACCAAGTTCAAGAGTGCGCGATTGTTAGAAAAATAGTTAAACCCAAATATACGAAATTACTCAATAACAAACAACAAATCACGTAATTATTGTTTTTTAACTCTAAGTTAAACAATCACATAAATCGTATAGATCAAAATCTATAAAGTAAATAATATCATATATGATGACAGAAGAAAACCTCTTCTCAGGATCAAAAGCCTTTGGAGAAACTTGTAAGTAAAATTCACTAGAAAAATTAACTTATAATTAATCCAGACACTACTAAACATTAGCTGACTCCGGTCATCTAACTTGTAAATCATCAAGGAACTCTTTTAGTTGTGTGACCTGCACTTCCCAACAACTCTGGGCTACTTTTCTCTACAGGTGGATCTCCAAAAATGAACTCATTTCGGAGCACTAGAATTCTAAATGCCTCTTCCCAAACTTCGGAATTTTGAAGGCTTATAGGTGAAGGTAAGGTTTTTGGTGTTTAATCTAATATTTTTTGTGTTTTGATATGTAGCTAAAGTAAGAGATTTATGGATATGAATTTGAACTTCAATGGATATTCTCTTGACTTAAACAATGATCAACCAATAAAACGGGTTCACGACAACTTTATGAAACAAAGATCTTATGGTTAAATAAGTGATCTTTGGAATGTGTAATTGATCTTCACATAATGATCTTTATAATGAAAATAATATTCAACCATCTCTTTGGACAAACTATGGCATGTATATTATAATGGGTTGTATTTTTGATGAAATAGAATTAAAAAACTATGTTAAAATCGAATCAGATCACTTCTTGAATCAAACCGCCACTCGAATGCCAAGTTTCGTGCTCCGCGGATCGAGCATGCTTGCACCAGGTGAGCAGCAGCGTTCCTATTTTGAGTGCTCGAGTGAACGCGAGCAATCGTTATCCCTTTTATTATTTTCTTAAATTTCTTCAACTCCTTTTTGAACTCTACCGACCCCAAACCCTTTCAACTTAAATTATAACTCGATAACTTCTATTTTGACTTTAATTACAACTCAAAAACTCATGATTTTGAATCTAATTACAAAATTAGAAATTCCTAATTATAAATTTGAACTTATAAACGATGAAAGTGAAAATTCTGATTTGTTGTAAAAGTAACCGACTCCACCTAACAAATTTTCAAAACTAACCTTACTAGATTCCACAACTTCAAGCTTAAAGTCAGATTTTCTGGACCACTTCTCGAAATTAATGTTGGGTTCCTCGTTGAAAATCGAAGGGTCGTCATGACTTTCACCATCTATATATGAACTCATCAATTTCACCAGCATCATAAAAAAGTGGCATACTACTTAGCATCATAAAAATGGTGGCATGTATTCACTGTCAACATCCAATTCTTCGTTGAAATTCCAAGGAATAAAAGGGCTTATGTCATCATCGGAGTCCTCCTCCATCGATTTGTGACTACTACATCTCTTTGATAGTCTAACCATCGAGATAGAAAAACCATTCACCTACTGATTTGACACCTCCGTTTGTTGGCACAGTTGTTCTATCCCTATCACTTTTAACATGCACATAGGGGTGTCAACGAGTCGAGTAACGAGCCAAAATTTGAAGCTTGGGCTCGACTCAAGCAAAAATGGCTCGGACTTTTTTTTGCCCGAGTTGAGCCGAGCAATAGCTTGGCAAAAAAATCAGGTTGAGCAAAAAAATTGGGGCTTGACCCGAGCTTTCGGCTCGGGCCTTAGCTAGCCGAGTCGGCTCATTCTTTTTTTTTTCTTTTTCTTTTTTTTTATAGTATACACTTGCAGCTGAGCTGCTTGCCTGTTGCTGCAGGCAGCTATTTTTATTTTTATTTTTTTTAATTTTTTTAAAATGAAACTCGATCCCGGCCAAAAATGGCTCGTGACATGGCAGGCTCGGGCTCTAGCCGATGTCCCAAAATGGGGCTGGGGAGCCAAGCCGAGCCACTGGCCATCCGAGTAGCCCGAGCCGAGCCACGGACCGTCCGAGCCAACCAGCCACTTTGACATTTCTACATGCACGTAAATTACGTTACACATTATATCCAAGCCAAGTGAACCCCTCTTCCACTCGACGAAATCCATCATTTGCTCTCTATCAAGAGCAAGTCCAATGCTATCTTCGAGGGCATGTAGACCTGTGTAAAGAACGGAAAATATGAGGGTGATTTTGCACAGGTATGATCTTACTCAGTGTGAAAATATTAATTATGATATATATAGTTTTATGTTTATTTCCTCTTGGCTATTGAATTGTTTTGATGTTTTTTCTCTTGGCAAAAAAAAAGTTTACCTTTTTTTAAAATTATTTCAATTACGGTTATACTTCTAAGTTGTAGCTGTGAATGATATATTGAAGAATGTGTTTCGTTAGGAGGAACATGGGTCACTTGACAGATTACGAAAGAATGGGTTCTAGCTGTGGATGATACACGGAAGAATGTAAGAGAATTGTGCTTGTACTTCCAGCATTAAAATAGATTAGCTCTAGCGAGCTCAGGTAACTTGCATGCTCCCATTTCGTAAGTTTCATTTCATGGTACCAAGTGCTTATTAAACTAGTACACGGCATGAACTGAGTGCTAGTTTTTTTAAACTAGAATTGTGTCATGAATTCTGCTCAGTTTGTTGAAATTATTTAAATAAAGTGAAGTAAAGGATGGAATCTAATTGAGATCTTGTGTTTGTTACAATGCTTTTTAAGTACTAATGTTATGGATTCTTCCCACGGAAAGTTTTAATCCTTAGACTGAGAAAGAAAGTCATTTACAACTTTGTATCATTAACAGTATAAAAATACATTAATCAGTCTACATATAGTGTAATGAGTTAGCCAGGCACATGAACTTTATCAAAACTCTCACGTGTATAGCAACTCGACAACATATATAATTGGTTCTCCATTTGAACTCAGCTACTGTTTCATAATATAGTTTTAACTTTGTTATCCACTTTGCCATCTAACCTGGAGTTTTCAATTTTCTTGTTAACTTGAACATTAGACGGTCTTTATTAAGAATTTTCATCATCTCTTTAAGAAATCTTTCAATAGAACAACAAACAAAAAATTATTCCAGATAAATTTGTTATGTACCATTCAATCTATTGTTCAATTTACAGGGTTTCGAAAATCTTTACATAAGAAAAAAAAACTAAATTAATTTAAAATTTGTTTTCTTTTTCACATAAGAAGCACTAAGCCTGTGCGTGGCCTGTGTGCATGTATAATTTTTGGACTATTTACAGTTTTTGATAGATCAGTCCATGAACTGTCACAAGAGCCATAACTAGGGAATGATCTATCTGAGGTTCCACAACTAAAGTTAGTACATCGTCTCCCAAAGGAACTCCTGATAAGGGCTGCTTCTTAATCACCTGCACATGTATCAAATACAACAACAAAACATCATTATTATGATGTTTACAAATGCAAATAAACACTAAAAAGAATTTTACAAATTTTATTCTAGACCCCGCTACGTCACGAACTGATAAGAAAGTACTTTTGAATAAATACCCCGTTCTAACACCTATTTGGTTTAGCTAAAAAGATGATAAAAAAAATCAAGAATTTATTTTAACCACATATTTCATGGACCCACAACTTTTAACCAACATATTTCATTAATTTTTATCTTAATTTACTAAAAATTTGATTTTTAGCAAAAATCAATCCGGGGCTAAATAGGAAGTAAAATATGGTGTCAGAAAAAACGAGGGTCAAGAGTTCAACACAATTAAAAAAATTATAGTTCTATAGGAAATTAATATGATTTTCATGCTGTCAGCTCGTCTAAAAGCTTAAATAGTCTTTAAAGTAAATCAAAGATTATATAAAACAAAGCACAAAACCAACCTGTGCTAAAAGCTGGCCAGCATTGTCTATAATCTTAAATGTTGATTTTCCTTCCAACTCTGTTATCTTGTAGCTGCTGCTGCTTCTTGTAGTTTTCTCACATCCCAGAGTTACATGACAAGTCTTTTGCCTGTTTCTGCTTAAAATGCTGCAATGGCTTTTTACTTGGAACCATGGTCTCTCCTTACTTACTTTAGAATCAATCCATTTATAGCCTTCCCAACTTCTAAAAATTCGTAATTTCTACATAGAAACAGAAAATAAAAACAAATATCAGTTTCCACTCTTGTTGATAATTACAAATGTGCGTATTTGTTGAAATTTTTTAATTGTGTGGCAGCAAGATTTTAAACGGGGAGCTTAAACTGTAAGATACAAGAAAAACAAGAAGGTAAGTAAAGTTGCTGTAGAATTACCTTTCTTTTCATGGAGAATAGAACTTCACCATTGAAATCCATGAGAAAAACTTCACTGCTATGTCTTGTTTGGTAATTATCTACTCGAAAAACAATTTCGCCTTTGGAATTAAAAACAGTGCATCCATTTCCATGGAATACTAGGGACTTCATCCATATTGTAAATATTTCTCTTTCTGATGTCGAATGATCAGAACCCTTTACTGGTGTTTGCGGATGAATCTTAGCCATTAAAAGAGAAGAAAATTAACTCGGTTTTCAACAAGGAAAATTAATCTTGAAAAGTTTACCAGGATTTCTTGATGAACATGTTAGTTTGTGCCCATGAAGGAATATATAAACTTGAGAAAATTGATAAAATTTGACTTGGTATTTATTTTAGTATTTTACGAACGTTATGTCTCTATCATAAAATAGTTTATTCAAGTTTGTCACTGTCAAAACCGGTTGAAGATAAAATGTTGGCTTATTTTTTTGTAGAAATCCGTTGCGATGTCCACTTATTTAGAAAAGGATTATTTATCAATTCTTTCGGATAACATTAGTGCCCTTATAAAACTCTGATACATTTTGCCTTCTGACGCTAAAGTGAAACTATTTTGACATTGACAACTAAACTCGATTTAGGGTTTCTATCGTTATATTTTTGTTTTTGTTTCTACATTACAGGAGAGATCCCTATTGAAAGTTACTCTTTCAACCCTAAAATCTTTTAGAGGGAAGTGAACATGTGAATAATGTGGAATTAAAATTATCAATTAAAGGAGAGAATTTACTTTTTAATTGTTTTAGGTATTTAGTCAATCAAGTCAAATTATTTTATGTTTAGTTGCCACGATAACAAATAAAGCAATAAATAACACAAAATTTGTTGACGAAGAAAACCCTTAACTATGTAAAAACTCTAGGAACAAGTTAATAACCTCCACTATAGACAATAAGAACTTATAGTATAATCCAAACTAAAAACCCACTAGACTCGCAATCTAATTCCTACAATCTCCAAGACCTGCTGCAACATACCTCACTCACACCTGCTCCAAAATTCTAGAACTATTTATTTCATGTGGATCACCAAGAACACCTAGTTCTTACACTTCTCACGTGCTTCTGATCCAACATCCATCAATCTTTAGTAACCTCTAAAAGTTATTGAAAAAGTACTTTCCTGATTATATTTAGGAAGTTGGTATTTTTAATTATTTGAATTCAATGTTTTTCCCAACTTGTGGTTGACTAATCTCAAGAATCAAAAGTTTAATATCAATATTTGAATGTATTATTGGATCTTCAAATGATGTTATAAGGATGTAATATAATGATCAATCATCACAAAAAAAACGCTATAGGCATTGGGTATTTATTATGGGGGTATTTGGGTAATATATGATTGATAGAACCCTTGAAAATCGCGAATTAGGATTTCACGTACAACACCATCATTCAAGCCCTAGGCTAGTGGCAGGCGAGCGACAGGTGTGTTGCTCGAGCGAGAGTCGGGCGACAATGATTTTGTTTTTTCTACTCGAACATTAGCTAAGCGACAGGTTAGCGTAAATTCGACGACTCTTTCTACTTATTTCACACTCAAATCCAAAGACTCCTAATCCATCTAACAACCTCCAAAATGTTCATTGATTTTTATAACTCGTTTAAAATATTCATTTTCTTTTATAATAATCATTTTGGCCAATACAACATAAGTCTTAACAATCTTCTCATTTAGCATTATGTGACAAAACGATACAATACAAGTCAATGAAGTAAAAAAACAAAACTAATCCACTCAAAGTCAATTTAAATGTATATATCTTGCATTGAAAACTGTTTTCTGAAATCAACAACTCAAATATCAAGTGTAAAACACTTGAAACAGGAAATATCATCTCCCCTTTACTGCGAACTCTCCATTGAATGCAGTTGAATTAGACAAAGAAAATGCTCATCTTATCTTCTCTCCTCCTTTTTGTCACAAATGACGAAAGGAACTATATCAACAATATATAATAACTCAATGATGCGGTTAATAGCATGATCAAATATAATCAATGATTAGTAAATTTTTCCACATACTCAATAAATCTAAATAAAGTAAATTGTATAAGTAACTCATGTGTATTAAGTGTCACTAATTCTTTGTGATTAAGACTCCAAATCTTAAATTTGTGAAAAAGAACATGCTAAATATCACTGTTAAATAAGTTTATTCTCCTACTAATGAAAGTCAAACCAATAATGCATATTAGGACCTGTAATAAAGCTCATTTTTCATGTTAATTATTATTTTCTACCCCTTACTTTGAGCGTATATATATTTTCGCACAATTTCCATTTTTCTTCTTAAACTCATCATTTTTCTTTTCAATTTTTCACATCTTACGTGTAGACTCTTCTCCATTAAACGACTAAGATGACCCATGTAACGAGTTTTGGACCGATGACTCCAAGCCAATTGACCATATGACGTCAGGTTATGAGAAACCCCTCGACCTTAATTGTTCAAGTCAAATAGGTTTTAAAAAAGAGTATAAGATAAAATATTCTTTTTTTTATTTAAGGGGATATACGAAAGTTTAGGTCTACTAAATTAAGGTTAATCCATATTCAAGGTCGCCTTACCAACAGATGGCGGCCATCACAAATCTTACACAGGCGGTCAAAACTAACTCACAATGTAATAGTATTGTATGAGCAGTGCGATGGTACATGATGAAACCTACACTATTTACTCCACACAAACATAAACAAAGTAATGGAAAATATGTTACACCACATCAATTAAACTCATACTTGGTCACAATAAACATATTTAAGTAAAACATATATTATGTTGTAGAAAAAAAAATCCCTCATTTTTTTATTTTTCAATTTTTCAATTTTTTATATATTTTTTTAAAATAAAAACCTAAAAAGCAAAAAAAAATAAAATAAAATTGAGATGCATGTAAAAATAAATTAATCACAATTAATAAACATAAGCATGCATCAAAAACAATTAATCAGTTAAGTATACAAAAATTCTCAAAAATTTTCAGATCACTCTTTTTCACCCAACCTTGCTAGAAGTAGAATTATTCATAGTCGATTATTTTAATAACATAATCAGTTGACTCACCTGATCAGTAAGAAAGTCAACTCTACTGGATATGTACTGATTTCTACTTCTTTTCACAAGTCTATTGCACCTATACCTTATGTGTCCCAACTCACCACAGTTAAAACATGTAGGAATAAATATATGACCAAATCTACATGGTTCCTGTTCTATTTGGAAACATAATATACAATCCAATGAGATTACCTACTCTCTGAGTCTTATTAGTAGCAGGGACAAATGTGGTTTGGAAGTGCTGGTATCATGAGGATTATAATTATCATAGCAAGACCACTCATATTACCAAAAGGCTTGCTCATCCTTAAAAGATTATCAAGCTTCTCAGAACCACTAGAGAAAGCAAGAAGTTGAAACTTGGAATATTCAAGTTCGCTCCGAATGTTCTTCACCTCTAGGGATTGATTCACACTATCTAATTTATTGAGACACAAGGTATTCTCCTGAAGGTCAGCTACAAGTTTATCTCTAACTAGCTCAAGTTCATTAGCATTTTGAAGCGTGACTTTATTCACCTTCTTAATCTTAAGGCTCTCTTCAAAAAAAAATTTAGAAGTCTCACTATTATCTTCACCATCTTCAGACTCTTCTTCAGATTAATCACCACTATTTATTTCCTAAACCTTCTCACTGTCCTTATCATCACTTTCAATCCTAGTAGTAAAGGCCATAAACTTCTCACTCTCTTCATGAGTGAACCTCTTACTTTGATTATTTGAGCTAGACTCATCATTAGTGAGAGTTGCATTCATAGCTTTACCCTGATTTCTCTTACCATTAAGGCACTCACTTCTATAGTGGTCAAAACCTTGACACTTATGACATCTCGCGTATTTAGATCTCTTTCTAGGCTCACTAGAATCACATCTATGTCTCATCTATGTCTCTCTTTAGTCTTCTTATTTCTAAATATTTTCTTAAAATTCTTAACAAAGTAGGATATTTCTTCATCATTAAGTGATTCCAAATCAGAAAAATCATGATATTCATCCCTAACAGTGTTCAAGGCCAAAAACTTATCTTTTTTAGGTTGAACTAATGTTAGTTCATAAATTTGGAGAGATCCAACTAATTCTTCAACCTTAGTAGCATCTAAATCCTTACTCTCCTCTATAGCCGTGATTTTAGGCATAATTCTCTCATGTAATGATTTAAGGATTTTTCTGACAATTTTAGGCTTAGGAATTCTCTCACCTATGTTGAAGCTGGAATTAACTATGTCATTCAAGCTCGAATAGAAGTCATCGAAGGTCTCATCATCCTTCATCATAATTTATCCAAACCTAATAGTCAACATCTGTAATTTAGAGCTCCTAATAGCCTGAGTCCCCCATGTGTGGCCTGCAAAATATCCCAAACCTCTTTAATAACCTCACACATAGACACACGCCTAGATTCTTTTGGTGACACGATCATAAATAAGGCATGTAAAGTTTTACCATTGCAATTACACTCATCTACATTAGCCTGACCAATTTGCTATAGGAGTGGGGGTGACAACATCATTAACGGTGCTAAAAGGAGCAGTCCAACCATTCACTACGCTCAACCAAATACGCTCATATATCGATTTCAAGAAGGCTCTCATTCTAATTTCTCAATAGACATAACTACTGTCATTAAAATATGGCGGGACAAACAATGAACTATTTATCTAAAAAACTTGGTTTAAAAATTGAATTTGGGCTCTGATACCCCTTGAAAGTTATTAGTTCAACCCTAAAATCACATAAAGGGGGTAAATATGTAAATAATGCAGAATTAAAATTATCAATTAAAAGCAACAATTTTCATTTTAATTGTTCTAGATATTTGGTCAATCAAGTCAAGTTATCTTATGTTGAATTGCCACAATAATAAATAAAGTAGTAAATAACACAAGATTTGTTGACAGGGAAAATCCTTAACTGTGTAAAAATGTTGGGATCAAGCCAGTAATGTCCACTATAGATAATAAGAACTTACAGTATGTCCAACCTTTAAAAAATCAACTAGACTCGCTGATCTAATTTCTGCATTCTACAAAACGTGCTGAACGTGTTTCACTCATACCTGCTCTCGATTTTATGAAATTGTCTATCTCTTGTGGATCACCAAAAACATCTTGTTCTTGTACTCTTCATGTGCTTCTGGTACAACCGCTCTCAATTTTTAGCAACCTCTGAAGATTATTGAGAAAGTACATTCCTAATTATATTTAGGAAATTTGTGTTTTAGAATATTTGAATTCGATGTTCTTTCCCAACTTATGGTTGGCTGATCTCAAGAATCAAATGTTTAATCTCAATATTTAAATTTGTTATTGGATCTTGGTATGATATTATAAGGATGTAATATAATAATCAACCACCACCAAAAACATAATGGGCATTGAATATTTATAATATAAGGTATTTGGGTAATATATGATAGATAGAACTCTTGAAAATTGCGAACTATGATTTCACGTATAACACCGTCGTTTGAGCTCCAGCGAGCAATAGGTGTGTCGCTCGAGCAAAAGTCCTCGAGCGACAGGCGGGTGACAATGATTCTGCATTTTTCGCTTGAACATCAGTTAGGCAACAAGCTAGCATATATCCGACGACTCTTTCTCCTTATCCATACTCGAACTCAAAGATTCATAATTCATCCATACAGCTCTTAAAAGATTTCTTGACTTTTATAACTCTTTTACAATAATCATTTTCTAATATAATAATCATTGTCTAAAAAATTGACATTACAACATAAGTCCAACACCTACTATTGTTACCTTAGATCAATCTAAAAACTTCCAACAAATTATACAAATATGTTCAAAATTAAATTTAACTTAATTTGTAGGTCTGAACGCTAAAGTGAAATTACAAAACGAATGAAGGGATTTACACACGTTTAGTGAGTAGACGATCTTCTAATAACTTATTTTAAACAGCAATTAAACAGAATGCATGCATTATTAAGGAATTAATGTCTCTTTGTTTGGTCGACTTCTTATAACTTTGATGCCTTTGTTTTAGCGGAATGTTCGATCTAAGGGAATTTAGAAGTTTTAATATTTGTTCATCACTTAATTATTGAATTATTATACTTTGATAAAAAAAAATTATTACTTGTACATCACTTAATTATCGAATTAGTATAGTTGATAAATTCAATGTATATTTATTTCATAAATTAAGGATAAGTTAAATCCGTTTAATTTACGTCGCACTTTGGAGCACTGTTATCCTGATATTATATTTTAGTATTTTTTCATATTTGTTGGCCAAATAGTGATACCACGATGAAAATAAAGTAAGACCACTCAATATGTGTGGTGCACAAGTTTACATCAAAACAATGCATTACGTGTACACCTTTGGAGTGAAATATGTGTGGTCATTTTTAGAGTTTTTTTTTTTTTTTTTAAGCCGAAATAAGGTAGTCGAGAAAGTTTTCGAGGGCAAAAATGTTTTTGTCAACCGCGAAAATCTTTGGAGTGAAATTTGTGATTTTTATGTTAAAAACTTTGTTATAGAATTCATCACTAATTTTATTATTATTATTTATTTAGAACATTGACTCTATTCTATGCTGTCAGTGAATTGAATGTTTTGTCATTTGTTAAAGAATCTAGAAAAATGGCAGGTGCCCGAACATTTCACTTATGGCACCCACAATTTCAAATATTTCAATTCGTTGCAACGTGAGGACAAAAGTTGACCCAAAAAATGAATTTGAGCACATTTTAACTAATTTTAGAGGGTTAAATTATAATTGTATATTTTTCAATAAAATAATTATAATTTAAATAATAAAAAAAGAATTATTTATCTTCTTTTCCACCCCACTCACTCACCGTCGCCACCGCAACTGCTCCCTCCACCACATAAAATCCACGTAAGATTGGTAGTGAAGAAGACCCAAACAAGCCAAAAATGTGACGTTGGCTATTGTTTGAGAAAAAGAAACCAATCCCAAATAATGAAATTCGATATGTGACTCCAGAAATGCGAATTGCAATGGGAACTTTGTCAAGTTCTCTCAACAACAATTTTCTTGGTTTTTCATTAATTTTCAAAGTTTGGTCAACAGACTAAATAAATTTTAGTTTTACAATTTTGTCTCTACAAATAAAATTTCGTACTTCAAGAAGTTAGAATCAAAGAAAAATAGAGTATTTTCTTGTACCGTCACTTTTCCCCACTCCAACTTTTTACCATCAAATGATTCTATTCTTAGACCGTGTAAACTATAAACCAAAAAAAAAAAAAAAAAATTTGTTCTTAATTTTGAACTTCGAAGAATAAACAAAGCTATGTGAAGAGAAACTTATGTAATTTAAAGCTTGAAGAAAGAATATGGTATCAAGAAATTTTCAGTGACAGTGAGTTTACTTTTTCATTTTCTTTCGCTAAATTAAAGGATTACGTTCTTTAGGTCAAAAAATATTTTTGTTTTTGGGGTTTTCAGTTTTGGTATTTATGAATTTGCTTAAAAAACAGATCTTTTGTAGTTTTTTTTTTTTCCATAAAAATTGAAACAAAACCATCAGCCAATTATTTGAGTCATTTGAGGGGTAACAATGCATATTGCAAACCTCACTAATTTATTAGCGTTCATTGTAATTTCTGAAGTTTAATATATTGTTAGACTTAGTGTTATTTATATATCTTGACTAAACAATGAATGTTGTTTGTTGTTTTTGCCTTTTTTGATACTACATACACTGAAAATAATGCATTTGATACTATTGCCGATGAGAAAATTAACTAGCATTTTCAGAACATGAAGATTCGGTAAGAACAACTATGAAGACTTAAATGTAAGTGTAATAATTTCTGCTTCTTGGGATATAGGTTATTTTTTGAAATTGATGTTGTCATTTAGGTAAAAATTATGCGATGTTTTCTAATGATGAATATGATATATTAATGTTATCTTGAAGTAATTTTTTGGACAGTATAATATTTTATGTCGATTTTTTATAATGTTGAAACTGTACATTGCCACTTAATTTGCCCCTACAACTCTACGATCCTAGTTCTACCCTTGTTCTGTACCCTCATGTTCATCATAGGACGAGTTGGAAAGACGAAAATGTAACAAACATTCAATAGTGACTGAATAGCCTACTCTCACTTTCTTAGCTACAAAGTCTCTTACCATTGAATTTCTTCACCAAATATTATTCAGTTTCATCCGATTTTGGGAAAAAAGGATACTGGTGGGTGGGTGTGTGTGTCGGGGTGGGATGTACAGGATAGTCCATCATTGGAGTGTGTTGACTGTGGTGAGTGCAGGAATGAACATTGTCAATGGCCGGAGGTTATTTTGCCTATAAATCAATGGACCACATGTATACAGATTTGATTTTGGAGGAGAAATGTGAAAGGATACAAGTGGGGGTGATGTGGCATGACGTGGAATAGTGGATATGCCTATGTTTTATAATATAAAATTATTGGTTCTTGATTTTTGAAATTGGAACTTGAAAAGTAAGGTTTGAGGTAAGTTTTCCTAAAAAAATTGGGTTGTTTTCTTTGTGTTTCAATTTTGTATTTTGAATACATTTTGAATTTTGTGTTTTTAGTGTCCATTTTGAGATTATTGAAAATGTATTCTTTTTGACATTTTAAAAATTTTTTTGAAAACATCCAAAACGCGTTCTGAAAATTTTGACTTGAATTTTTTTTTTAAAATTTTTAACTTGTTTTCAAAAACGCATTTTCGAAAATAGGAAAGATAACGCTTTTTCACTGTTTTGAAAAATCGAAAACTGAAAACGACTTGAAAATACTAAAGAGTACGGGCCTTCCAAATTTTGGTGTTAAATGTTCCTAGTGGAAAAGGATTACCCATAGCCCAATAAAAACGTGAAGAGCTTGAGACTTAACTGTGCTAACCAATAAAAGCCCAATCCTTTCGCAATTAGACATTGCTCCTAAACAACCTTGCTTACATATGTGTTGGAAGCTTAATTATTTACTTATAAGTAAAAATTTATGCTATGCCAAACATGTTATATAAATTTATAATTAACCGCTACACAAATAATAACAGAGTTGTAAACTTGTGATGTTACAAGCAAACCACTTACAAATAGAGTTCATGCAATATACAATACCTAATTAATCATTACTTTACTATTTATTCAAATTATTTAAAATAAATAAATTCTTGCAATTTCTTCCACTTGAACCTACTTCAATAATGAAGGGGACATCTTACCTACCGTTCCAATTTCTAATATACCTAACTTCAATTCTTTATTCCAACTCAAGATGTCATGAAATATTATAAATTAAATTAAATTAAAGTGGATAAAAAATGATGATCAATAAGGCCAAACAATAGTGACATGGCACTACAATTAAATCAATCTAATTCAATTCCTGAAATTCATTATAAATTTATTTATCACTTAATTATAGTGCCATAACATATGATAAACCACGGTGCTTAGTAAATTATTTCTCTATTAAATGTAGGTGAACACAACTATTTTGTTTATAAATGAGTCGTGGGCTCTTCAACATTTAAGGGTGATCGAAATAGCACTAAGAGGGACACGTTAAATCTTTTTTTTTTGTAACTACATAATTGAGAAATTGATTGAAATTACAGGATTCAGTACTCATTTGTAGATTTCAAATTTAACACTAAGCCCCTGTTTGAGCCACATTAAAATTTGTATTTTCATTTTTCTATTAATTTTCAACATTCTTCAATAAAATAATATTTTACATCACATCAATAACTTTTCCTTATTCTTCAGCCACACATTCTCCATCAATTTACTGTTTCAAAATACATTCTTCCAAAATAATGTGGCTCAAACACACCTCAAATCCTTTATTTGACTGATAAAAAGAAATTTTTCTCCCAATCAAAAATTTTCATTTTGCGGTGCCAATTTTCTAATATAATTTCCCTAAGTTGATTCGAAAATTGAGTCTTTCCAATCGTGAGCAAACCCAATCTACGTGCAAAGGTGGCCGTGCGGAAAATAATTTAATGAAAAAGATCGATTAAAGCGGTCTCCAAAAAGCAACAAAATGAGTCTTAAAAGAGAAGCACATGAATAGATGTCGTTGCCAAAGTATAAGATGAAGCAAAGGGACTTGGGGACCCCATTAACACAACATGCTTATCCTATTTTCAATTTTGCAAAATGCGAAAAACATGTTTGGTCTAATATTTTTAAAAGTGCATTTTTGAAAACTGGGTTTATCTTATAACATAAAATTCAAAACGCACTTTTGACGTTTTGAGTGTTTTCAGTTAAAATTCTGAAAACACTCAACCCATGGAAATATTTTAGACGGGTTGAATTTGGTTTGTCTTCGGTTGAGTTTAGACTGGTTGAATTTTTTTTAGAGCTTTTAAGAGTTTAATACTCGATTGAGTTAATCTTGTTAAAGGAAATAATCTAAGGGCTCGCTTGTTATGACTTCTGAAAAAAGTAGTTTCATTGAAAATTTATTCTACGAGAAGTAGAAGTTTAGTCAAACGTCTAATCCTTATATGTGAATTATTATATTCATATTGAAGTCTTTAAAAAGAAGACTCTTAAGAGAATTTATCAAAAAAATAACTTCAAAATTAATATAATCAAATAAAAAATATAATTGAAAATAAGAAAAAGAAATTATAGTAAAATCCAAACTACTATTTATTTTCTTAACTTAATTTTTTTTAAAAAAATATTTGGTACATATAAGTACGAGTTATACATCACAAACAAACATTTGTGTTACATATACTAAAAACATAATGATGTTCGCTTCATTAATCATTCACTTAATAATGTCCCACCTTTTAAAGTGAAAAGAATTCCACGTTTAGCCTGCGCTTGTTTGTCTACTTAATGAAAGTAAAATTATCATTTTTATGTTTCAAATATATTTAATTAGCTTACTTTTCCTTTACTTAAGCCCTTGTTTATCATCTTTTAAAATTTTAAATTGTTTACCACAATACCATTTTCCACCACACATTCACACAATAAAATATTTATACACAAACCAATAAAATTTTCTTACCTTTTGACCACATATTCTCCATCAAATCTACTATTCTATAATACATTACAAGAAATTAATGGCTCTCAAACAAGGCCTTGGTTGGTCGGATTTTAAATTATTTTTGTTTGGTTTGTAGCAAATTGATAAATGGCTTAGAATGTTCGACTATAACTTTTTGTTTCCACACTGTTTGAATAATTTATCTTTTTAATTTTAATTAAAAATATATTGATTTTGAAATAAATTTTACTTTAATTGTCAAGACAAATAGTTTATATATTTGCAATTTTCATCAGTGAAAAATGTATTTTAAAACTTACTTATAAGTAAATTTTTAAGCTTATCTAAGTAATGTCCCATTTTTATTAAACAACATAATATCCATTGCCTTGACCCAATCAATTTTCGTATAACGTCTTGAGAGTTTTTCTTTTTCATTTTTTACATTAAAAATGTTTTTAAGTCTTGTTTGGAAGCACTGTCCCATGTTGGCCTTGTCTCGAGTCTGCCTGCAATTTATAGTTGAGATTTGATAATTAAAATCAAACGTGGATTCTTTATGTTAGATATTATTGGATCGTGTTTAGCCCCTGTTTGGAGTCAATTGTTTTAAAACTTCTTTTGCTATAGCATCATTTTCAACTATATATTCACACAATAAAATATTCTGCGCATAAATTCAAATTTTTTCCTACTTTTTAACCACACATTCTTCTAAAAATACTATTCAAAACTTTTTTTTTTTTTAATAATGGGCACCTAACAGGGGCTTAATATGTGTGGGAGTAGTTTGATCTTTTTTGGTTTTTTGGGTTTTGTAATTTTCACGTATCTAACTTTTTTTTTTTTTTTAGTCTTTTCATATGGTTCAATAAAATCATATTACATTCTCTCTAAGATTACCACGGTAATAAAATCTGATTAGAGATCTGATTATACATTTGTTTGATCTTGTTTTCTACATGTCTCGTTATTGGAATATTATATTACAACGCACCAAAATTGTTAAAATTTCAAAAGGCTTTTCAGGGCAAAAATTAGAAAAAGAGAAAATTATTGTTCAATATAGCACTTAAGTCTATAACTTTTTTCAATATATTCTTATTTTCAACATTTCATTAATTTGCACATCTCATCTATTATGACAGTTTCCGTCCAAAAGATAAGTTGGGATTGTGTATAACGACTTATTTGCTCATCGTAATTTTTTAAAAATATATATATAAATGTTAAAGCATGACAAAATATTTTTTCCCCTCGTTTCGAATCATACAAAGAGAATATTTTAACAGAAATTATCATCAAGTATTAAATGTGCTAATTAATAGAAAATTGTAAAAAAATATTCGATGAAAAATGTTACGGACACAAATATTACAATGAACAAAAATTGAAGACCTTAATTGAAATTAAAATGTAGTGTCCTTACCCACATTCAAGATAAAACTGCGAAACCACACTTAATTGACATTTTTGCCCTAATATATATTTTTTTGTTTTTTCAACAATGCCATTATATATAGATCATTTGAGGGGAGATTTTTTCATTACCAATTTTACCATTACATATTTACTTATGGGTCCAATTTACCCTCATTTATCCTTATATATTAAATTTTTCATTTTACCCTTACACCTTTATGTTTATAATCAATAATACCCGTAGAATTAATTTATTTCAACTAAATAAAAATACTATTAAAATTAATATTATTGATTTTAAAAAATTAAGTCAATTAATTTTCACTAAACACTATTATTATTAATTATTAATATGTAATTAATAAAAAACTTGTATAAAAATGAACGATACTACATGTATAATTAACATGAAATGGCATAGACCATTAAGTCAATTAATATTAATATATAGAATTTATAAAAATAATAAACTTATATATACAATTGAATTTTCTTAAACCTAATATTACATGTTAAAAGAATGTTGCATTCCTACATTGAAAATAAAACATATAGCTAAGAAGAAATCGAGTTAACTAACATTCACTTGATAAATATTAGTTGAAAAGTCATTTTCTAATAACCCGTCAACTCTTTAATCACCATTAATTGATATTAAGGGTGTGTTTGAGCCACATTATATTGGAAGAATGTATTTTGAAATAGTAGATTGATGGAGAATGTGTGATTGAAAAATAATGAAAAGTTATTGATGTAATAGAAAATATTATTTTATTGAAAAATATGTGATTGAAAATGAGTAGAATAATGAAAATGAAAATTTGAATGTTGCTCGAACAGGAACTAATTTGATAAATTACGAGACAGAAAGTCATTTTTTAATAACCTAATTGTGAATAGGTGATAAATATTTGATTTCGCATTTTATTTTTACATACCTTTATATTTATGGTGAACAAAACCTTTTAACATTCAAATTATTTACTTTAAATAAGATAATTAATAATTATTATTGCTATCAAAAATTAAGTCGGTTAATTTTCGCTAAACACAATTATTTCTATTTATTAGTACACAATTAATAAGAACATTATTACATAAAATTAAAAGAAATTATAATAATACTACATATATATAAATAACTTGAAATGACATATTTTATTAAGTAGATTAATATTAATATATAGAATTTATTAAAAAAATAAAATTACTTACACGATTAATTTTTTTTTCGACCTAATATTACATGTAAAAAATAATATTGCATTCCTAAAAATTTCTATTGAAAATAATAAATTCAATCCAGAATTTCAGTTTTTAAATCTTTTATTAATTAAATAATAATTATAGAATATTTCATTGTACATAATATAAATATTTTGCTTTGAATTGATATTTTTAGATAAGAGTTTTAGACCAAATGAAGGAAATAAGTGAGAAAAATTATATAAGAACTCACTTACTCTTCAAGTCTCAATTATGAATTTGTCATTCACAATCCATCACTCGTAGATCACATCTTGAGTATGTGTTCATAAATTATTTTATTTCCTATCTTACTTTCTCTAAGTAATTGTTAATCTCTAATATTGTAATAACTAATTATTGGTTTATTAATCAAAATTATATTATTTATATGATGATAGGAAATCCAATGTATCATCTTTTGATCCGAATAATGGTCAATCTTTTTTATAAGGCACAACAACCAATTGATAGTTTGTGCATATTTATTATATTGGATAATTAGCTTCGAAATTATTTTCTACAAATAATCTATTTTTTAGTCGAAATTTACTTGCATCCAGTTACAAAATTCTTGTTTGCTCAACTTGAATATTAGTTTTGAGGAAACAGAAATTCTAATGTCTCATTTTCACTTACAAGAAATTTATGTACAAGTTGTAAGTCTAAAAAGCAGTTTGCTGCTTATTGAAATTTGCATTTTTTTTTCACACATCAAAATCTAAAATAGATTCTCACAAATTCCGAGTTGTCATATTCTCATAATTTTTAACTTACAAGTTTGATTCAATACACATATACATAGAATATTTAAGAATTTGAGTTATTAATTTTATTGATTATAGACATCTCCCTAATTTACATTCATTTAGTATTGTTACCTTTAATTTAAAGGAAAATATTTTTTCTAGTAAATTATGACTACTAATAATTAAGAAGGCTCTTGAATGCATAGCCTCCCAAAATTTTTTTTAAATATTTGGTTTTGTCACAAAACTATAATTAAAAATAATTTAATTGCATAATCAAATAGTTAAATTTATGTCTCATCCCACAATTTTTTTGTCTAAATATTTTGATATTTTAAAATTTGTACGCCTTTCAAAAGTTTTTTTTGTCAATTATAGCGATTGAACATTAGTCATATTATCATACTAAAAAGTGTGGATCTTAAATTTTAATGTCCTCATGTTAAAATAATGTTATACGATATAATAAAATTTGTAAGTATCATCGATACTTATTAAAGTTATATTACATGTAAATATTACTAAAAATATTGACATAATTAAAATTAAAAGATTTTAAATTTGACTTAATAACTTTGTTTAAATTATAATTCTTTTGTCGTATCATACTATATCCAAAGTATGTTTAGAAAACTAGCTTTTAGTTTTAAGTTCTTATCAATTATTTTTATTATTTTTATCATCATCTCCTTTTGGCTTTTACATGATTATTAGAAATGAGGTGCATGTCTACTATAGTACAGAATCTAATCAGTTTGAATCGAATCGAAATGAATCAAATATATTTACTTAGGTTCCAGGCAAACCAAATCAAGAGACTAAATGTGTCACTATTTTCGACAAATTAAACTATGTGCAATTTTTTATATTTTTTGATTATGGTTATATTTAATCAATATAAATTATACATCAATTTTTACATTCTAATGTGACGTGTGTACATACTTTACTTTTTAAATCTAATTTACGAATTTATATTCAAACAAATCAGATAAGAATTTTGGTAAGTCAAAGTAAGAATTTTATAAAGTATGAAAATTATTATTAAAATTTATGAATTTAAGCATACCAATTGTTTGTAGAAGTGGTAGAATTTAGCAACTGTATGACAAGGTTGCTCATTGTCAATTCAGTATTTGATATTTGATTCTTTTAGTTCTCCATCCTCGAGATATGTTATTTTTTATAATTTCATTTCATATTTGATTTTCCTTTTATCTTTTGTACGTAATCTAAATGCAAATCAATTTTACCAAGAGGACTTCCTAAATACATTGTTGTCAAATGGTATCTCACTACATAAGTTAATCTTGAAAAGAATTTGTTCAGCGATATTCTTAAGAAACCTGGACCCATCCATCAATCTTTACAGTTGAACAAAAATGGTATGTCTTGATTTCAATAAACATATTATTCATTCAGAAATAATCATTGGACAATATGTTAAAAAATAAGTTTTCCTTTAGCGTATCTCATCGACTCTACCAAATGATGAAAGATATCAATTCAAATTCAAGAGAAAATAATTTTCAATACACCTATGCTTGCAATCACCGTTAACAAAGCACAAGGACGAACAATGTCTACTATTGGAATATGCCTTCTCGAACATGTATTATCTCATGCCAACTATATCTCACACTTTTTTTGCGGAGTCTTAATGCAATTAACAAACGTCTTGATAAAAGACTAAAAACAGAAAATAAAAAGAAGAAAATTTACAGAATGTTGACAAAAAATATTGTGTATAAAGAAATATTATTTTAATGAAAATATTACATTTTAATTTATTCAACATTTCACATTATATATATAATTTCATAAAAAGTGTTATTCATATATATTATTTTTAACATTTTTATTTTTTCCTTTAACAATATTAATTTTATCAACTACTTTAAAAAAGGGTACTAGTACTTCAAAAACATTACATGTATTATTTATCTGATATATAAGACGTGCAAAGCACGTGCCTACTACTAGTACTATTAAGTTCGTGTATTCAAGTTCTTTGATCATTATTGATAGATATTTAGTTCTCTGTGCGTATATGTTCGAAATAATAATTAATCTCTTGATTGTTCGTATTTATAAATTAAAATATAAATAATCAAATCATTTTCTATCCAAACATTTCAATATTTTCACAAGTATTATTAATTTATCTATTGCTCATTCTTATCTATTTATAATTTAAATAGTTTAAAAACACTTACATCAATTTGATAATATATTTGAGGCGATAAATGCTATCTTAGATATATTTACAAGGTGATAGATGTTATATTATACTTGTGCTATCATTTTAGTGTAGTTATCTCTTTATCTCTAACATTACATAAATATATTATCTTTTTAATTGCCCAATATATAACAATAACATTTTTACAGCACTTCAGAAAAATTTAAAAATAAACCTATTAGCTAAATAGCAAATTCGGTCCGATTCAGTTTTTGTACACTTGAAAAATAAATTGTAAACATGGAAGTGATTGCATGAAAAAATCTTGTTTTACTTTTATGTTCTCTATTTCACACGACAAAAGTTTTGATTATTTTGAATATATATTATTTAATCGAGAGACTATAAGAAAAAAAATTGGAAATGAAGTTAAAAAATATTTTTTTCGCTAGGGAACTGAGAATCAATCGAACTAATTCATTAATTCTCAATTGATAAGACTCAAAATCAGATCAATTTAATTGAAAAAAATAAAAATTAAAAATTAAAATTAAAACATCTTTTATATATTCTCTCCTCTTCTAATCCCTGCTATAACAATCGTTAGCAAGTAAAGCTGTAACACCACTGCACCCACCAATGACCATCCAAAGATGGCAATATCTATGAAATTTCCTTTTCCAATAAAAAAGTTGCCTATTATTAATCCAACTCAAACACCCCAAATGCTGACAAAAATATTCCAATCCATCTCACTCATGTTCTGTGGGCAAGTATTGCGTTTAATTTGGATACTGTTTAGCGTTTAGCGTTCTTTTCATTTCTCCTTTTTCTTTTTACTCACTCACCGATTTCTCTGTTTCTGACACGGTGACACCAAACCAAACCTCTCTTCAAATCAAAGATTTCTTATTCGTAGGTTCCTTTTGAACTCCACTCTTTCATTGCTTTCATGGGTTGTTATGGATTTTGATTCATAGAGTTACCCTTAAGCTTGCTTCAATTATTTATAATGTCCCTGACTTTTAAATTAATTATTGATAAACGCTGCAATTCTACTTGAGCATCTTGTTCTGATTTTTCTCTAACGATAAACCCACTTATCCAATTCCAGATCATTCTGATTTTTACTTCTTTTGGGTCTTTTTCCTTTATCTTTTTGGCTTTCTAGGAAACTGTTGTTTGATGGGTTCTGTAAGTTCTTGCTACGCGTAAAGATTGAAGATGGGATCTTTTTCTTCATTTCAAGTTCTTTTACTGAGTTTGGGACTCTTTCTTGCTGCTTGTAATGCATTCCCACAAAATGAAGGTACTTATATTATGTATCACATTTGTCGATTCACAGATCTTGATTCACTTGCTCCTTAAAAAGTTTATTTATTTTTAGTTTGGGTTGTGGTTGATGATGATTCAATTTATATAACTGTTGGATATATTAATTGAGTTTGTTTTGGGAAGATCTTGGAATTTTGTCGGTTATATTAATTGTACTTATGACTGGTGTTAGCAGAAATGTAGTGCAAACTTTGTGTAATATTTTCTTCACAGAAGAATTTGTGGGTTTTGTTCAGCTGTAGCTCTCACTTCCTTCAAGAGAGCTATAATGGAGGATCCCCTTCTGGTTTTGTCAGATTGGAACCCTATGGAGTCTGAGCCTTGTGAATGGTCAGGAATTTCTTGTTCTGTGGCAGGAGATCATGTCATAAAGCTGTAAGATTTTCTATCGTTTCAGCACAGGAAGTACATGCTTATACATACACGAAAATGCTTTGTTCTTGGTTGAAATAAGCTAAAATCTTCATATATATATATATATATAATAAATATATTGCTGGATAATATTAAGGAGGAAAAATAAATTAAAATCTTGTTTCTCGGTGTTGCTGGATAGTATTAAGCAGGAAAAATTAGCTTGTTTTATTAAACTGTACTACGTGCTAAATGTGCAATCCGTGCCTAACTTAAAAAAAAAATCCCCATTTGTGATGGCACTTGATTTTGTAGTAACATATCTGGGGCATCTTTAAAGGGTTTCATTGCACCAGAACTGTACCAACTATCTACTTTGCAAGAATTGTAAGCTTCTCTTCCATACGATGTCCTAAAATTTATTTTCAGTTATTATTTTTAAAATCAAGATTTATTTAGACTGCTTATGTATGCTGCTAATGAACAGAATTTTGCACGGAAATTTGCTGATTGGTACAATCCCCAAGGAAATTGGTATGTTGAAAAACCTGAAGGTCTTGGATTTGGGCGTCAACCAACTAACAGGACCAATTCCTCCCGAGATTGGAAACTTAACCAGTGTTGTGAAAATGTTAGTGTAGCAAGAGTTGTTTGACATTTAGATTTGTAGAGTAGACTTCGTTTTTAGCTTTATCTTATCTGCCCATTTTATTCTTTTCTTGCAGAAACCTCCAATCTAATGGGTTGACAGGGAATTTGCCTTCCAAGCTTGGCAACTTGAAGCACCTCAAAGAAATCCGGCTGGATAGGAATAGGCTTCAAGGACAATTCCCTGCCAGTAATGGCTCAGAGTTCCCTTCCAAGGTGCATGGGAAGTAAGTGGAAACTACTTCTACCAGACCGAAAGTATTTTTCTTCTTCTTCTCTGAGTGCTTGGCCGTGGGATTTCTTGTTCCTGTTTTACTTCTTTTAGATGGCAGGAGACGGAGTTTGGGATTAACTTTTTGCATATTACAAGTGATCTGCTTGTTTATTTATTGATTCAATAGTGCTCTATCAGAATTTTGTTCACAAGAAATGCTTTCTTGAAAAGGAATGAAGATGGAGATAGAATATCCTTGGCCTCAATATTCACATTATTCATTTAATTTGTATAATATAATGACCTGATTGTCCATACAGCATCGAGTCTTGACCAAAGAGCCCTTTTTTTTCAGTGGCATGTATCGAACTTATCTTTGGTATCTTTGCACGTGTTAATTGTGTTTGTGCAATAATGATAAGTTTGTGAGGCAGGGTGGAATAGCACTAGACTTGTATTATTAAATAAAAAAGAAGTTAAAATCTTGTTCATTATGTTGTTTAGTCCAGTCTAATACTATGTACCAAACATGCACTAAATATATATGAGTTATCTGCTAGGAAATGAATATTGATCACACCAAAAAACCAGTCAGCCACATTTTGATATTATAACCTTGTATCGGGTTAATGCTCCTATTTGATTGCTGAAGTTTGTTTAATTATTAAACTTTCAATAAAATTTTAATTCTAGAATTTTGAGTGCTTGTTTCGTAATGTTGTTGTGTAATATAATTGCAATAGGTATGCTTCAACTGGAAGTCCCACAGGTTTTTGTCTATCATCTCAATTAAAAGTTGCAGATTTCTCGTTCAACTTTTTTAATGGAAGCATACCCAAGTGCTTGGGATATCTTTCTAGGTATTAAATGGCCCAATTTTCTTCTCTCTCGCTTTTCTCTCTTTAATTTCCTTTTCTTCTCTTTTGGTGTTTTCACGTTTATTTTACTATATAGATCGAGCTTTCAAGGTAATTGCCTTCAAGATAAAGACCCCAAGCAGCGCACTGCGGAACAGTGTGGTAATTGTCCTTGTGCTCATCTGAAGACACGTGAATAAGATTTAAGATACATAAACAAGAGCTTTACCCCTGAAGGGTGAATAAATATGGATAAAATGTTGCATTCTCATTCAATGTATGAAAATGGAAACTTAGTAATTTTACATCTGCATGTACCATTTTTTCCTTTTAATCAAGGTGTATCGGCTGCTGGTTTTCTGAAGAGGCTATCGCAAGTGTTTTGATGACTTTAATCCCTTTTGCATTTTGAGCATGGATGAATTTTAAAATTTTAATGAATGTATGAAAAAAATTAAAAATAATGATAAACAAATTAAAATTCTGATTATTAAAGTAAAACTGTTCTCTGCTCTAATCAAAGTATCGGCTGTTGTTTTTCTAAACTGTGACTTAGTTTTTGGTGGATTTAATCCCTTCTGCATTTGGCTACACCAAGTTCATTTAATTATTGAGAGATTGACTATTATTTTCATAATGAAGTAAGTTCTCTGTGTTGTTGTTAATGACGAAACAGTTATAGCAGGTGGTGCTCCGCTATCTAGCAACCATCCAGTAGTGAACACACAACACCAACCTGTTGAAAACAGATCCACACATCAACCTAAAGCTTCAAAACCTGCATGGCTTTTGGCCCTCGAAATAGCGACGGGAATTATGGTGGGTTCTCTATTTATCGTTGCTCTCGTTACTACACTTCAGAAGTGCAAGGGAAAACCTTCTATAATCATCCCCTGGAAGAAATCGGCAAGTGATAAAGACTACACGATGATGTACATAGGTTAGTCTTTTGCATCCTTCCTACGCCATTTGGACTCCAAAATTAGATCACGTTTGGCTAAGTTAAAATTTACTTAAAAGTAAATGAGTAGTTTTCAAATAAATGTATGATAAGAGTTACTTTCAAAATAAGTAACTTTTTTTAATTCAAAAGAAAAAAGAAAAAGTGACTTATCGGAACATGTTCGGAAACTGAAGGCAATTTTATACATGTTTTTAGGCTTAGCCAAACATGTTCTTATTTATCTGTTATCTAGCATTGATTACTATTACATCTGGTTTGCTGTTTGTATTTTTGTTTCTAATTTCAGAAGTAATCCTTTGTTCTTATTAATTTTGGAAAATGTTTTTTACAGACTCCGAGCTACTGAAGGATGTGGTGAGGTACAGCAGACAAGAACTTGAGGTAGCTTGTGAAGATTTCAGCAATATTATAGGGTCCTCTCCAGATAGCCTAGTATACAAAGGAACCTTGAAAGGAGGGCCGGAAATAGCTGTGATATCCCTTTCCTTCAAAGAAGAGAATTGGACAGGCTTCCTTGAACTTTATTTTCAGAAAGAGGTATCTTTTTCTTCTAATTTCATTAAATAATTTATTACTGTTTTTGTATGCCCATATTATGGAATGGTACATTCTTTGAGAATTTACGTATACACAATTCAGGTGGCAGATTTGGCAAGATTAAATCATGAAAATACGGGAAAATTGCTTGGGTACTGTAGAGAAAGCAGTCCGTTTACAAGGATGCTGGTATTCGAATATGCATCAAATGGAACACTTCACGAGCACCTTCACTGTAAGCAAATTTGCTGGAGTTTTCGTTTTTCTTTTCCCTTATTGTTTGTTTCAAAACTTTGCTATGAGCTCCCAACTTATCCCATGAGCTGAAAGCAGAAGCTTTCTGATCAAATGCAGACGGAGAAGGGTGTCAATTTTCTTGGACGCGGCGCATGAAAATTATTATCGGCATAGCCAAGGGACTAAATTATCTTCACACTGAAATTGATCCGCCATTTACCATATCTGAATTGAACTCCAGTGCCGTATATCTTACAGACGATTTTTCTCCCAAGGTGAGATCAGATCACTTGCTAATAATGTAAATATCTAGGTGATCATTGTCATATTCGAACCAGAGCTTTTTGATTCAATGACTGGAGCCATTAAACCGTAACGTTCTTACATGGAAATTTACATAACACACCTTGTATTAAAGTAGTTATTACACTTTGCATACTGTGTTTCTAGAAATTTCAGTGTCCATAAAACTGTTTCATCCTAACAAGATGCATTCCTTTAAGTCCAAAACACTCCATGCATATAGGGTGTAACTACACTTTACAGAGCTTTATAAATTTTACCATGACAGTATATCTTTGTCCCTCTTAATTCTGATGACTGGTTTTCGTTTATGTGCATATTGTTTCATTTTTAGTTTTTACACCTCCCTCCGCATGTCACAAAGTCTTCGAACCACCCCCACCCACCAAAATCCCGAATATCACAATGATGGTTGTCAACTTTTGCAGTTGGTTGATTTTGAGAGCTGGAAGTCGGTTCTTTCAAGATCTGAGAAGAGCTCGGGCACAATTAGCAATGAAGGTGCCATTTGTATTCTTCCAAATTCTGTGGACCAACGCCATCTTGATATCCAGGGTAATACCTATGCTTTCGGAATACTTCTATTGGAAATAATCAGTGGGAGACCTCCATATTGCCAAGATAAAGGGTGCTTAGTTGATTGGGTAAGACGACAAGAACTTTTTTGAACTTTTCATTTATCATTTTTCGCGATTGTTTTGGAGTATCATCTGCAAAGCCCTTGATTTACATTTTTGTTCCAGGCCAAGGAATTTCTTGAAATGCCTGACATTACATCTTATGTGGTTGATCCCGAGTTGAAACACTTCAGATACGAGGACCTAAAAGTCATATGCGAGGTGGTAAATTTATGTATCCGTCCATGTTCTAGCACTAGGACATCAATGCGGGACTTGTGCGCCATGTTGGAAAGTGGTATTGACACATCTGTGTCGCTTGAGCTTAAAGCATCATCATTGGCATGGGCCGAGCTTGCGCTTGATTCATAACTGATCAACAGAAATATACAGTAACAATACCATTTACTTTGTTCATTTTTCAGTTTAAGTCTCGTGTAATCTCCATTCGGTATTGAGTTATTGTAAATCTTTCATGTTATTAGACCCACAAGGTTTGTAATCGGCAAATCTCAATTACTTGTATAATCTTTAGACCAACTAGTAACATTTGAGAGTGACAAATAGTGATTGAAGATCTTGCTTCATGGTGGTGCTTCTTTTTGATGCTTCTCTATGAATTTCCTGTGATAATTCATGCCCAACTTTATGGCAAACGTGTATGGTGCGATAGGAATAGAAATAAGATAGCAATGCTCGTAATCATCATTTACGATAGGAATAGAAATAAGAGAGCATTGCTCGTAATCATCATTTAAAGTTTTCACCATAAAACATGGAAATGTTAACACACCAACCTCAAAATTAAGCCACTACAAAATTTCTGCAACCAGTTTCTCATTACATATAATATTTTAGGCACAAAAGCTGCATAAATATTTTGTGAATAAATGCCACTCAATGTTTAGCACGAGAGTAATGATTATCATTAGGATTCCTCTTCTGACTGAAAACAGCTAATGTTTTCCGTACAGGAGGCTGCAGCGGAGCTTTCTTGCTGGTATGGGTGAGGAAAAGATCATCTGGAGCAAAAATGTCGTCTCCCTACAATGCACATTATGCAAGAAACGTAGGTGTCAGTAAACTTATTGGATAAAGAAGAAAAATTATCAGATAAAAGAGGAAAGAAGGAAAAAAAAAACCGTAGTTCACCTGATTGTTCTTTTTCTTGGTCTTGGGATACAGGAACTTCTGTGGAAGCTGATCCTCACGTAGAACCGGGTTCTTCGTAATGGCATCTCGGCCCCCTTGAGGTAAAGGCAATGAGAACTGTAAACAAACCACACTAATTACTTGACCAAACCACCAATTGAGTGAGGAAAATATCAAATGTTGGCAAACATAGCTCAAAAGACCTACTACTAAATATTTTCAAGTTTATTTGCTGTCTAATGCCATTTACATTATCCAGCATATTTCAAGCAATCATCATTTAGTTGCTGAAAACCGCAACCGACCCAATATAATACTTTTCCTCTCCTTGTCTTTATTAACATGTGTTCACTTATTACAATCCCACGAATGCAGATTTGCATTGACATAAAAACATGAAATGCATGTATATGCAAAACAAAAGGCTGACTTGTGCAAGGTAATATCAGTAAAGAGTTGAGAACATATAGCGCTACAAACAGACGTGAGTTATCAACTGGTCTAACTTAAAATACTTTATTCAAAGAGAAAACGTCTGCAAATCCAGGTCGCTTATTATATGCAAAAGCTAATGATATGAAGTGGTCTAGAAAGGTTTCCATCGCATATCCAATTAATTTTTCTTGCGTTTAACAGAAAATAAATGTCATACAGATGTTGACAAATGTACATGTCAATATTAGTTAAAAATATTAAAAGAAAAATAAAACATCCTCAAATCCATTCAAAAGAACACAGGGTAATCAACTAATATACTTGCCTTTGTACCACGCAAGGATACACGAGGTCGACGTGCTGCCAGAACAATACCATTTTCGCCAACTGTAACAGCTACTTTGCGCAGAGTGCCCCCATTTCCACATTTGGGACAGAAAATTCTACCAATTTCTGTGGTCACCTTATAGCAGGCATGGCATTTCAGCACCCACCTGAGTATGAAAAGAAATTTGTTTCATAATTTTGTTTGCATTTATAGCGACTCCTATATGCATGTCTACACGATAACTCAGCTACGCAATAAGCCATGGCATAAATATATTCATGAAAGGATCACAAGTGCATTATGCATATACCTGTGCAGCTCACGTATCTGCATTCCTCCAGGAGCCACAAGGCGTAAACCCATCTGCAGAAGTACATTTTGCATGGCAAAGTCAGTGGTTACACAAGCCACACTGGACTCGGACAAAGATCTTAGTGTCCAGCTCTGTTCGCTACTATTTTCATCCATGTGTAGCGCATCAACATTCTCACTAGTCTGGCTAGTAGTCTCCAGGAACTCGGTTCCATCATCACCGACTTCAACATTAGATTCTTCACCTTCTGGAACAGACTTTAGAGATTCTTCTTCAAGCCTCATGTTATTCAAAATTTCCGAGATATCTGCATCAGTACTCTTGCCACCAATGACCTTACCATCTCCTAAGCCATGATTTGTTGCTTCTTCGTAACTTTCATCTGGTATGAGAACTGGACATTGGTCTTCGTCATCTAGGTTTTCACTCGCATTTTCAGTTGCATCTTGTTGATCACCTTTCTCGGACAACTCAGCTTGCATTTCACGTCTAGCTTTCCTTCTCAGGAATCTTCTATGAGTACTTCGACTTACAGCAGGCCTCCAGTCACCAGAATCATCGTCATATTGACCCTGCGATGCATCAATTCCATCAGCAACCATCTTCTTCCCTTCAATGTTTATCTCCTCCTTCTGTAAGTATCTCCGGGGCTTAGAGAATCCACCATCGGCATCCTCCTGATTTCCAGACTGTGATTCACTACCATCTAGAATAGAACCGTTTTCAGTACCGTGTTCATCTGTGGATAAAGCATTCAAGTTCAAATTTTTCATGGGAAGAATTCTTGAATTCAGAATCGATCCACCCTCGGTTGCATGCTCTAGAGCTTCCCATTCTTCCAGATTGGGAACATTGGATCCCCACCCTGGCATGTCCTTCTCAGGCAGTCTCTTCACGTTAACCATGTGAATAGGAGGAGGGCTGTCTCTGATATGCTGCGTTCCATGGATTTGAGACTCCAATGTATACGTCAAGGCAATTAGCTTAAGATCCACATCTGAAAGTGTTTGCAAGTCACCAGTTGCCCTTGCGAAACTGATCGCTGCATTACCAAACATCAAGATCAGTTCAGAGTTTGAAGTTAAATAAGACACCGACAGTGAGTTCCACATCACGACGGATAAAGAAATTCAGTTTATTTTTCATATATTACATAACAAATAGAAAATTAGTTCATAAAAAACCCTATATATTCATTTAATTATGATGACTCTAACGATCACTACGATTTGTGGTTAATCAATTGTTATGGCTCCCTTTTATTCAATATCCTATCATTATATCACCAAAATTCTTTGCATACATTTTCTTGATGTTACAACTGATCATCAACTCTCTGATGCAACTGAAAACTATTGACTTCATGCCAAGATACACAAAACCCCACAGTAAAAAAAACACTCTGAAGTGAAAATAAATAAATAAATAAAATTGGGCAGCTTTATACCCAAATTTTTATTAGCTATGGGTCCCATAGAATGTTTGGATAATAAGTGGATATTAGTTTTGAATATATGTTAAATTAATGATTTAACTTTGACTTCAAATTATAAGGAGATAATAATGAAACCCAAGCAAGCACTAAGAAACTGATACTTCTACTAGAAACCTATCTAATTAACCAATGAATATGATTCAAAACCAAAAAACTGAAACATCTATGATAAAGCAATATAAATTATTATTCAAAGATAAACATATTTCTCAACCACTGGCAACTAGGATTTTGCCATGGCAGCCATGGCGAACACAAGGGCACCGCCTGCAAATGTCCTTGGTGGCGCCATACAATTAAGGCCTATTTAATTTAGCCGGACCTACATGTGCAACCCCATTACTAGTAGAAACGATCAGACGGATTCCTGGATTGGTTCCCGTTTCCGGTCGGTCTGGTTTGATTATGGCAACAGTGAGTTTAGGAACAAAACAAAATAGAAACAAATTTGCGTTCCACTTATATAAGCCAAAATTTTCTTTTGATTTTCCATTTTTTTCCCCCTTATATTGAAGCAATGTAATAGCAAATTAAAGTTTGGAGAGGTTAGTTAAGCTTCTCAAATTGCAATACATTGACCAAAACCTTACCTTTTCTTAGGGCATCCGGAGAGGGTTCGAGAGTGTCAACAGAGAATGGAAGGAAATTGAGGGAGTGACGCGAAGCGGGATCACGTATTTCAGCAATGACCTCAGGGACGGACACAAATCGATCAGCCGAGAGGGATAGCCTCTCGCCGCCTTGGATTATGGCGTTAGCGTCGACCACCGCCACAGATATTCCCTTTCGAGAATCGCAACTCCCTACCATAACCCCGGGATGTTGATTGTTGATAGTGGGAGAGTATATTTGCGGCGCCGGCGAAGGCGGCGGATTTTTTGGCTGCTGCTTTAATATATTGCTCCATAGCGGCTGAGAGAGAGGTTGGGATTGTACCTCCATGGTTGTGCAGCTCGTAAGAGAGGGAATGCGATGAATAAAACCCTAGCAAATATATTTTTTTAAAATATTTTTTTGTAATTTTGTTTTATAAAGAGATCCGAACTTTGCCTTGGCATAGCCCCATTTGGGCTTCTCCTTTCGTGTGGACTGTGCCAGCAGGTAGTAGGTTGGGGTGAGCAAAATCCGATCGAACCCGTCAAAATCATTCAAATCGAACCAATTCGATCGATTTGTGTTGGTCTTTTTTATTGTTTTTACACGGATTTGGCGAGTTGGATTGGGTCAGGATATGGGTTAACTCGTAAAAATCGAATAAACTTGTCAAACTCAACCCGACTATATTTATAAACTTTACAGGTGTTATGATGCTGTTTTGAAACTCTTAGAATAATATTATAAGACTGATAGAATGCATTTTATGAAAAAAATAGTATAAGCAAATACACATTCAACACAAAAACATTTCTTTACTTCATATAATTTAATATCAATCTATCAATGTAACATTTTCAAGCATGAAGTGCCAAAATAATTCAGATTTTTTTGTTTATTACAACTATGGAGACCAAATATAATAGAAGTCACGAGTCAATTACAAATTTGTTCAGCCCGAACCGTTTACTTTAGTTTTTGTTGTCAAGTTGTCACGACCCGACCCGACCCGGCCAATACTTGATTGGATTGGGTTGAGTTGTGTTGGATCTTAACCTTTACACGGGTTGAGATGGGTTAAATTATGATCAAACCGATCATATTGGGTTGGGTTTAGGTTGAGACAAAAACCAACACAACCCAACTCATGCCCACCCCTACCAGCGGGAAAGTCCAAATGGGCCTTATCCTTTATTTGTTTTCCATTGGACTAAAATAAAATACAATAAGTGTAAAATACACAAAACCAAAATTTTAAAGTTCCAATTTCAAATTTTAGATATAAACTTTATTTATACAAAACTCGGATATTAATTCATCTCTATCTAAATTATAATTATTCAAACCCTAAAAATCCCAAATCTTTTATCACATCTTCATTCTCTCTCCCCATCCTCCTCCTCGTCTCCCTCATCTCTTTCTCTCTATCTTCTTCCACTCCTCCCTCTCTCTTCTTCTCCTCGCAAGGCCGTGTCGCTGTGAGCAGCGAGTGGCGCTCCCTGCAATAGTCGACCGACATTGCTGTGAACGGCAGCATCGCAATCAGTCTTCGTCTTCGTTTTTTTTTAATGAGGTGTGCGGTGTTTTGGGTGCGGTGGTTAGGGTAGGGGTTAGATGCGGTGGTTTCCGATCTGCAGGTTTTTTTCTGGTTGTTGGCGTGGTGGTGGATTTGTGGTTTTAATGGTGGTGGTGTGGTGGCCGGTGACGGCGGCGGAGATGATAGTAGGGTTGAGGATTTTTTTTTTGTTGTAGGATGTGGGTCGTGGTAGCGGTGGTGGAGGTCTTGTCGTTTTGGTGGTGCGAGGTGGTGGTGGTGTAGGTGTTGGGTGCAGCACGTTGTGGTCGACGATGGTAGAGTGTAGATGATGGTTACGGTGGTGGTGGCATTGACGATAATGGATTTAAGGTAGTGGTGGTCGTGTTAGCAACAGTGATGTGGGCGGTGTTAGTGAGGTTGTGTGGTGGTGCGAGGTGGTGGTGGATGTGGCGGCGGCGGCTGCGGCTGCGACGACGACATTGGGTTAGTCGTGGTAGTGGTGTTGGAATGCGTGACGATGTGGTGGTGTTTTTCTGCGATGTGTTGATTAGTTTGAGGTGGTTGTGTTGCTGCCGGAAGTGGGGTGGTGGTTCGACGGCGAAAGTGGCGGCGGTGCTACTGGAGGGAGTGGTGTGGTGGTTGTCACAAGTGTCGGTTGTGTCACAAATTATTTGGTTGATTGTGGCCATTGAATTGGTTAATCTGTTATCAATAAAAAATACATGACCAATGGAAAAGATAAATTGTGACCGAGAAATAATGCGTGAGCTAAAAAAATTTTAATTTGTGACCGATAATTAAACAATTTGTGATGTCTACTATGTTGTGATTTATAATATTTGTGATTTGTGACCGATGAATAAATTGTAACGTATAATTTTTTTTTTTGTAATTGATAAACAATTTGTCACCTATAAATTTTTTGAATTGTGACCTAAAATAATTAGTAACATATAAAATTTTTGTTTGTGATCGAAATATAACATGTGACTAATTAAATTGATAGATTTGTGATCGATGAATAAATTGTGTCGTCTAAATTTTTTATTTGTGATCGATAAACAAATTGTGACCGTAAAATAATTTGTGACATATAAAATTTGCTATTTGTGATCAATTAATAATATGTGACCAATTATATGAAATCTGTGACCAAATTATATGGAATTGTGTCGTTAATATATTTAATTACTAAAATAAATGTTTAATTAATTAATTTATAAATAAATTTTGAAAAAAATCTTATATTTAAAATTTTAAACCTTGATCTCTTAAATTTGTAATTCGTAAAACTTAACCTCTTAATTATGTAATCTTCTCATACCATAATGCTAGTTGCACCAATAAAATTATTTTATGAACTCTGAAAAACATACAACATAATACTAAAATTGCTGCTTCACAAGTTTGTTCAGTCAGTGATCAAGATTAAGAATGCCCAATTATAGCATGTTTTGTCAAGCCTCGAAAGAAGCATCTACTAGCTATTTGGAATATTAAAATACAGACAAAATGTACTAAAAATGACTACGAGTCTCTAAACACGTCCATGTTGGGCATGCTGACGAGCTAATCTAGTGCAATGAGTGTGGTCAAATCTGTCATCGACCCAAGACTCGACCATATGATGATTTACATCATGTTAGTTGAAGTTACGACTTATACTAACGTTGCACTTTAATTGAGATGGTGAAATGAGGCAATTTGGACTGGTGAATGGGCAGCAGCGGCCGTCTGTGCTGGATCCGTCGGAACAATTTTTTTTTTGTTAACAATAAATAACATTTTAGGTTATATAACTGGTAGTTCATTCTATTTCCAATCATATATTGTAGCTCAATTTGCTAGAACTTCCATATTCATGTAGGAAGTTTCCATTTTCAATAATTTTATTGTTAAATACCTTTTAACTTTACAAACTTTACTAAGACCAATGGAGGGGGAGGGGAGGGGAGGGGGGTGCAAGATTCGAACCCGTGAACGCCCTTGGATTATTGAAACTTGACCATGGCACTACATTGCTTTTGTTACTAAATTTACTAGAATAATATGTATTATATTTTAGTTTCTTTCATGCAATTGTAAAAATTCGAATCCATGCTCTTCCTTTGAATTATATAAAATTTGGCTACAATATCTTTAGTTTGAACATAATAATTGTTATATTTAAATTTTAGACCTTGTTTGATTCTTTTTTTTAATCAAAATTTCTCTTTTTTTTTAAACAACACATTTTCAATAAAATAATATTACATACAAATTCAAAAAAATTTCTTATTTTTAACCACACATTCTTCATCAAATCACTATTCCAAAATGCATTTTTTGAAAAAAAAAAAAAAAAAGGCAGTTCAATATCAGTATGCTTGATGTGCTAGAAGAAGTATTATTCTACTTGTACATGGCCACATTCTGTAGCATCTCTCTGAGAAGAATCAATTAACAAACTATNATTATATGCAAATTCAAAATTTTTTCTTATTTTTAATCACACATTCTTCATCAAATCATTATTCCAAAACGCATTTTTTGCAAGAAAAAAAAGGCATCAAACGGGACTCTAAATATTTTATTGCTGCCAACGGTCGATGGTTAACGGTCGTCCGTACTAACTCAAAATCCTGGATTCACCCATGTGAATGGGGACTTGTGATTAAATGCACGTGTTGCCTTCGTTTCGATTAACTAGAATATATACACATACATGCGTGGACGCGGGGTTGCCCAGGGGATCACGTGACCCCACAACTTTGCTCTATTTTTTTCATCATTAAATTTTCAATGTTTTTTTAATCAATTTTCGAAGTCATTATGTGATGTGAAACGAAATCGAAATATTGCATTTTTAATACCATTTCGAAGTACTCACGGTCTAATTTTTTACGTCGTTAATGATATACGAAACAATCAATCGTAGCAAATGTTATGACTTTTTAAAGTAGGCTGTTCAAAAGTAGTATTTCGAAAATTTCGATAACATGCAAACTTTAAAAATTATCCGAATATCGTACGCTAATCGAATCTACAAATTGTTTATGTCATCTCTAAGCTTATTTTAAGAACTACATTATAGGAATTTCGAAAATTTCGATAACATGCAAACTTTAAAAATTATCCGAATATCGTACGCTAATCGAATCTACAAATTGTTTATGTCATCTCTAATCTTATTTTAAGAACTACATTATAGGCATATCGGAGAGTTCAAACGGAAATCGAAATAATTAAAGATACATTAAATGTGAGTCTTAGAGAAAGACATCTAATTTGTATTTTCTTTTAAAAAAATCAATTATTTAATTAACATTTATTATTTTTGCGATACAAATTTCTTAATGCAATTTTTATCGTTTTATTAGAAAAATTTTTATGGAATATGACATTAAAATTTTCAAAATTTTACATTCGAAAAAGTCATATTCAATGTAAATTTTCGGATGCAAAATTAAATGTGGTATGATTTTTTTGAACGTAAATTTTCGATTGTAAAATTTCTCTCAACTTTTTTGCAAATTCGACAGTGCCCCCCTAATTTTAAACTTCTACGTCCGCCCCAATACACATACAATTTTTATCTCTTCTCTCTTCAGTGTTCATCTTCTTCTTCCTTCTATCAAACAATCAGGTTTGGATTTTTCTAAGTGACTAGTTTGTAAAGGAAATGTTCTGGATATACAACAATTGAAAATTTTACAAGTCTATGACTCTATAATCACATATAACTAAGATGAAAGAAACTAAAATTAATCAGCAGTACATATTAATATTCTCGAATTCAATATAAAATGCTATTAGATGACTTAACAATCCAAAAATCAAGATCAATTTTAAAAAATAAGATCAAATAAATTGCAACTAATGATAGAACACTAAATTCCAACACTAATTAAACTATGTAATAATTTAAGAATGATAAACAATATCAATTCAGATATCTACGGCCAAGTTTTGAAACTCTTAATCAATATTTTGAAGTAAATAACTTGAGTTTTGGTGTTATTAAACTAATAAAATTTAAGTCGTGCGCTGTGAATATTTGCAGACCTTTGTATATGTCGTGTCAAATATATCCCTCATCGATTAGGGTGAGGATAGCTCGCTTATTAATATTAAGATTATTCCCACAAAAAAAAAAAAAAACGACATTGTAGCTTAGCACATTTATGTGCTTTCCATTCTATCCTATTCCAATTCAAGATATATAGGCTGTTAATAATAATTTAAGAAATAGTACGTGACTAAGAATAATTTAAGATGTAGTCATTATCAAACGAATTTTAAGAAAAGGCCCTGTTGTCCCTTAGCATCGGAAGACGGCTGGGATGGTTAAATATGTTTTGCTTTGCTCCCAAGGCTTTGTGATGGAAACTCTCTATCTTTTATGGCCGCCCAACTTATGATATGTGATGGGATACCACGAGCAGCGGTTAAGTCCCTATTTGTCATCCATTTTTTTCGACTTTTTTTTTTNTGTTTTGCTTTGCTCCCAAGGCTTTGTGATGGAAACTCTCTATCTTTTATGGCCGCCCAACTTATGATATGTGATGGGATACCACGAGCAGCGGTTAAGTCCCTATTTGTCATCCATTTTTTTCGACTTTTTTTTTTTATCAAATTCATTTTTAATCGTACATTTACACAATAAAATATTTTGCACGTAAATTTGAAAATTTTCATACTTTTTAACCATTCATTCTCTAAAATATCACTATTCCTAAACTTATTTCCCCAAAAATCTCTTTTTAATGTTTATCAAACATAGGCTAAATGACCGTAATGAGTAAAAACTAAAAAGCAAGTAGAATAGCAGCAGATATGTTTTGTCTTCCACAAAAGGCTGCATCAAGAATCCAATGGTCGTCGATATACGAAATATGTGTTGTGTTAAATTGAACGATACGCTACTCATTAACTTGTCGTATATGTTTCGGATTATTTTGAATTTATTGTTGAAATATCAATCTTTTTTATTTGAATATTTACAAAATATCTTCTATACATTTATTAAAAACTGTATACTTTATAAGGGGGTCAAGTTGACGAGTTTTGTAAACATTTACTCGATTCACTACTTGACCACTCAACCTTCTATCAAGTTGAAGAGTTGGGACGCAAAATCTACGTGCTTTTACTCTCTCTCTCAATTTCTTTCCTTTTGAATGCTTAAGATATTTTAGTAGTTCATATGAAGGATTAAAAAAAAAAAAAAATACTTAGTTGCTCAATAATGTATTGCACTAGTTAAAGGAATTGGGCAAGGTTGAATTGAAGGACTGATCAAATACGATTTAAAGTTTTGGAACATTACTTGCACATATGTAAAATTCGACCAAGAACAAAAATTTTTACACGGGGGTTCATCCTAAACTTTTTATAGCTAAGTATTAAATACATACCTGTGTACTCGAATAAACTAATTATTCTGTTTGGGAAATTTTATGTACAATTTAATTTATAATCAAAATGAATAGTAGATGGAGATTATAAAAATGAAGTTTGTCCATTTATAAATTCTGCCAAACGGATGCTAATTGTTGTAACATTACAAAAATTGAATACGACTATTTCCAAAAATCAATTGTACCATCAAATCTTTTATTTTTTGTTACATTTAATGTATTTTTTCCTACAATATATTCGATATGTGTGTAATTTTATGTTTCTTACTTTTGGGTAATATTTTTACATAAACTATATACTTAATAAGTTACAACATCGTAACTTACACTGTGTTTGTTTACCGTTAACTTATAGTACATGCAAATTTCTTCTAAATTGTGACTTACACTGTGTTATTCATGTAGTTGACCGTGTGTATTTTTTAAAAAATATAACTTATGATCTCATGCACCATCTCCACTACCCACCACCATCGATGTTATCGTCACCCCTTTCCAAACCAACAGACATCATTACCTTCTACCAAAAATCACCACCATAAAATCACCAATTCCATAAATAAAGAATAGATAAATTAAAACCCCATTATTGCATCGCTGTGAGTTCGATCGCAACTGCGGTTAACTACCGCCGCGCACATTTCTTCTTAACCAATTTGCCACCATATCGTCCCACTGTCATCTTCATTTTGGCTTCCACTCTCAAATCTACAACCTTAAAGTCCAATATCGAGGTTCAGTAGGTGTCATTACCGCCATCGACACAAATGGGTTTGTATTTTATTTATTACAGTTTTCAAATTTAGTTTGTTCATTTTTGGTTAATTGAATTGATTTTTGAGATGATCGTTGTTATATGAGCTGGGCGTTGACCGCAAGCGACAACATCGAGGTTGAGTCTCTAGGTGGTGGAGATGGGGATGTTCATCAAGAGAGGAAGGGTGTATGTTATAGATAAGGAAACTGGAGTTGGGAGAAATTATTTTGCGGAAGTGGCGCTTGATTTTAAAATTAAGCCTCTATTTGGTTTAGTTAAAGATTAATTTTTTAGTTGATTTTTATAGTAAAAGAATGAAACGTGTAATCGAAAAGTTCAAGTCCTAAAAAATGTATGACTGAAAGTGAATTTAAAAAAATAAGTACCATACAGAAATTGCAAATGCAAATAAAGCCTTTGTTTGATTTAAAGACTTTAGTAGATTTTCATAAAAGTTGATGTAATGGAAAATTAAAAATTTATGGTGTCCATGAAATGTGTGATTAAAATTAATGGTTAACTTTGATTTAAATTTTAATCAATTTTTACATTTGAACCAATTAATGACTAAAGTGCAAATGCACGATATTTGTCTTTTGTTATATAACAGCTGTAAGATTTGTAAGATTGGATCTAATTTCCACAACCATGTTTCCATATCAACAACATAAGAAAAAAAATGGATACTTTTTTACATACTAGGCCTGTGTTTAGCCACATTATTTTTTTCATTCTCATTCTTCTACTAATTTTCAATCACACATTTTTAAATAAAATAATATTTTATATCACATCAATAATTTTTCCTTCTTTTTCAACAATACATTTTCCATCAGTATACTATTTCAAAATACATTCTTCTAAAATAACGTGACTCAAACACACCCTAAGCCTCCGTTTGTTTCTAATTTTTCATCCATAAATATGAGAAATATGACTGTTAACAATAATGAGAATCAAACGGATCCTAAAAAAGATTACCTTAAAATATTATTAAAAAAATGTATATAAACATATAGATTTTTTTTTTATGATAAATGCTTGATTAAAATAAAGAAAACTTGTTAATTCACGTACAAATTCATTTTATTGAAAGAATATATTGTTAAAAATTAATTTTGTGGAAAAATGAATTTATGGTGCATTTGATTACCAATATTTTCCATTGAAAATGTATTTATTCTACCAAAATTTCTACATTTGTGCTGTTTGATTGATTTTTTTCCATAAATAATATTTTCTTACTTTTAGTCATGTGACCATATTTTTTTTTCGAAAACAAGGAAAATTTTTATTTAAGAGAGTAATATTTTATTTTCAAAAAATTCACACACACTCTCTTCCATCTATTCACTTATCTCCCATCCACTTATCAATAAAAAATGACAAGTATAACATTTTTTAGATTGAGAATTAAACCAATCAACACATTTAATTAATAATTTTTATGTAAATAAGTTCTAGAAAATTTAATTGTTTAAAATTTATTTTATTTCCATTCAAATTCCACACTTATAATTAAATACACCCTTGAAGGACTTATTTATTTTTAATTTTAAAATTTAATTTTGAAATTGATACCAAAATAACTGTTGTTTATCTCTCATTATTTCAATTTTTTTTTTCAACATATTCATTTTCAACCACTCATTTACACAGTAAAATATTATACATATAAACTCAAAATTTCTTCCTATTTTTAACCTAAACGCGCCATATGTACATTTTTTGTTGATAATATCATACTGACAGCATCACATTCATTAATTTTAAAAACTGTTTTTTAATCAAAGACTTAGATTTTGACAATACATGATTGTCAATCATGTTTATACAACTGATTTTACACATTCTCAAGAAATTTATTATTCAAAATAATATTTTTTCAAAAAAAACGCCCACCAAACAACAGCTAAGACAATCAATTGGATGCTAAAATATCTAGATCAGCCACCCATTACATGCCACATACCCATTCATACAATAACTACATATTCCCCATCCTACACAATCAAAACCCAATTTCAAAAAATTTCAACTTCCCTCCTCCCACTCCCATATATTGCCCTTCCGCCTTTCCTCTGCCTCCACTCAAACCCTAACCCACTCAACCCCACAAAACACGCTCACACCCTAAAATGCGTGAAATTCTGCACATTCAGGGTGGCCAATGCGGCAACCAAATTGGTGCCAAGTTCTGGGAAGTAGTATGCGCTGAACACGGCATAGATCCAACGGGCCGGTACCAGGGAGACTCAGATCTGCAACTGGAGCGGGTCAATGTCTACTACAATGAGGCCAGCTGCGGCCGGTTTGTTCCTCGAGCCGTGCTTATGGATCTTGAACCTGGTGTCATGGACAGCATCAGATCCGGCCCAGTTGGCCAGATCTTCCGACCGGATAACTTCGTCTTTGGACAGTCCGGTGCTGGGAATAACTGGGCTAAAGGGCATTATACCGAGGGTGCTGAGCTCATCGATTCGGTTCTTGATGTTGTAAGAAAGGAAGCTGAGAACTGTGACTGCCTCCAAGGTGAAATAACCTTTTGTTTACCATTTGCTGTGATTATATGTTAATGTATATGCTATGGCACTGATATGTTATTAGTTGGATGATTCTTTTTCTTTTTCATTTATTTTTGGTCAGTATTATAGAAAATTATGATTCTGGTGTATTTGTTTAAGTGTTATCATGTATCCTTGCTAAGGTTCGTAGATCTGGAAGACTTACGTCTAGATTTGAATAACGAACCAATTTGGGTAAGACTTATACTGAGCTTTGTAATTATTGAGCTATTTAAATTTCAATCACTTTAAATTTTATGGAATATTTGGAGATCTATGCCGAAGTTAAACTGTGTGCAAATAATTGGGTTTGCAATAATTTCTGTCTCTTTAGTATTATAATGGATCTCTGCTCAGGATTGCTTTTTTTGGAATATTTTGTCCAAACTTTGATTGCGCACGGACCATTCATGGAATGTTTAGTTCAGAGACTCATTATGCGCTACATGACCAGGCCACGAAATATGGTCCACTGTTTTTCCTAAGCATACATGTTTGTACTTGTACTTAAGCAAATTGTGAAGTACTATTGCTGGTGTATATCAAAGAAATTTTAATTGGCATCAAATACAAGCTAAAATGAAGCAAGTTACAAGTTTTCTGACAAATGTTGGCATGAAATTTACATTTTATCCAGTGGAAATAGTTAAAGTTGTACGGAATTTAATTGGGGGAATTTGCTTTTTGATCAGATGCACTGTATTTGTACAAATAATAGTTTTTTTGAGCCCCATTTTTTATTTTTTTGCCAAAATGCATTTTAGAACATTGATTTGATGTAGAATGTGTCAATAAAAAATAAGGAAAAGTTTTGGGTTTGCCTGTAATATTATTTTATTGAAGAATATGTAATTGAAAATAAGAGAATGTATTTTGAATATAATGAGGACCAAACAATGGCTAAATCTTCCTTATATGTGTCAACTCGTATGCATAGAGGCACTCACATGTTCATGTTTCTCTGTCAGTGTATGCATATAGAATGTTGTGTGGGGCATGTAAGAAACTCTTTATGTAATCTGTGGTTGCTTCTTTAGTTCTTGCACGTTTGTGAAATATGACGGAAATTTATTTGTCCATTTAATTGATTTTGCCTAAACTGCTTTACACGTTGGCCTTTTGGATTTTTGATTTGTAGAAGTCTATATCTAAAATAACAAAGCCTAATGCTGGTTTGATTGACGAATTGTCTCACATACTCCAGGGTTTCAAGTATGTCACTCATTGGGAGGTGGAACTGGGTCAGGGATGGGGACCCTGTTGATATCCAAGATAAGGGAAGAATATCCCGATCGAATGATGCTTACATTCTCAGTGTTCCCATCGCCAAAAGTGTCTGACACAGTTGTTGAGCCCTACAATGCAACTCTTTCTGTGCACCAGCTTGTTGAGAATGCTGATGAGTGTATGGTTCTGGATAACGAGGCCCTATATGATATTTGCTTCCGCACTCTGAAGCTCACCACTCCCAGTTGTAAGTCTCAGTCCCCCCTTCTGTATTTCATTCTATAGAACCTATCAATGTGAAAGGCAAATAGTGTGGTTTAATATCCTCTCTTATTTTCTTTATGTAATTGGAAAGAAAACATCCCAATCGGAAGAAAGTTTATTTGCATGCTTTAACTGTGTTGTTTTATATGATTTCCTTAAGGGTTCCATTATTTAATCAGGCTATGACAGGGCTGTATTTATAGGACCATTTGGGGTTTTTTATGTGAAGCGTGTTGTGTATAGTTTAGGTGCATAGTTTCATTCTACCAATAATATATGTATGTTGAGGTCCAATTTTGGCAGGTTATGCGTAGTATTTAGAACAGTTTGAAGTCCATTATCAAAGTACTATAACTGCAATCTAATTAATTTGCAATATTTGGAGAACTGAATCAGAGGAGGCCTCTTTTCAGAAATCGTCACAAGTTTGGCAGTCTGATAAATAGAGCAAACATGTTGGCTGTCCACAGATAGTACAAAAAATTATTATTCTCTTTCTTAATTTTAACCACACAATCTTTCATAAAATGACGTTACACAAATAAAAAACTTTTCCTTTTTTAAATCACACATTTTCCAAAAAAAAAAAAAATACTATTTCAAAAATTATAATTTGAATAATGTGGGCCAAACAGGGGTTAAATATCTGTGAATGTTATGAAGATGCGATAGATATTTAAGGTTATTTTAATGTCTAATCAAATTATTCTTTTCAGTTGGAGACTTGAACCACTTGATATCTGCCACAATGAGCGGTGTCACTTGCTGCCTTCGCTTCCCTGGGCAGCTGAACTCAGACCTTCGAAAGTTGGCTGTCAATCTTATCCCATTCCCACGACTCCACTTCTTTATGGTTGGTTTTGCACCACTCACATCTCGTGGGTCACAGCAATATCGTTCCCTCACTGTCCCAGAACTCACCCAACAAATGTGGGATGCTAAGAACATGATGTGTGCTGCTGATCCTCGACATGGCCGATACCTCACGGCATCAGCTGTGTTCCGTGGCAAGATGAGCACAAAGGAGGTTGACGAGCAGATGATCAATGTGCAGAACAAGAATTCATCGTACTTTGTCGAGTGGATTCCAAACAATGTGAAATCTACCGTTTGTGACATACCGCCCACTGGCCTGAAGATGGCTTCGACTTTTATTGGTAATTCCACATCAATCCAGGAGATGTTTAGGAGGGTCAGCGAACAGTTCACTGCTATGTTTCGCAGGAAGGCTTTCCTGCATTGGTACACTGGAGAAGGCATGGACGAGATGGAGTTCACAGAAGCTGAGAGCAACATGAATGATTTAGTGGCTGAGTACCAGCAATATCAGGATGCCACTGCTGATGAGGAGTATGACGAGGATGAAGATTATCAAGATGAGGAGGCCTAATGTGAACCAAGATTTGCTTTTGTTGTATGTTTTTGTTACTTGAGATATTGAAAAGGGGGTAGATTCGTGTGTTACTTTGCTATGTCCTTGTTCACTGTTTTTGTTTGATTTTGTTATCAAAATATATTTCGTGAAATGTTTTGTGAAATTATCATGTGTTGCATTAGTTGAAGCTTATGCATTTGACAACTATATCGAATTGTTTGCTATTCTTGCTGAATATGAATTCCTTGGCGTATTATGCGCTTGTCTGGTGGGAATTGCGGCCTGTTTTTTTGCTTGTTTGAAATGGTCAGTTGGATCCAGTGCAATCCAACTTTGCTTTAATAATTGATTGCACTAATGTGTATTTTACCGAATTGTCATTACCTTAAGAATGAATTTTATTCTTAAGGTGGCTAATGTCACCAAATATATTTTTCTTTTACTCTTAAATCTTTTCCAATCGATATGTTTAGATTCTGTTCAAGGATTAGTAAAAACTTGCAGGCAATTTTATGGATCTCCTTCAATAAGCACTTCTAGTATTGTGTCAGAAATTTGTAGATCCGAGTTTATGTACCTTAAGTTTGTCAACACGGCCTGTGTGAAGCAAAATAATATGGACAATTTACACAAATACACTACAAAGTTAGATTATTTTGAAAAGTATTATTTTGTCGTAAGTTATATGTTTATTAATGAATGATTGTTATACCATTGTAGCTTTAGATATTATGATTATTGTATTTTTTGTCAGCCGAATTTTTTCTTATAAATATGGGGTTTCGATTTTCAATAAAATGTCTATGGACTTTTTTTAATTTTTTCTCATTTTTTTCTATTTTATAACACGTTATTAGCACGAAGTTCTAGTCATTTGATTTAGCAAGATTTATTTTTCTTTTGCCCACAAATTCATTTCCAATGGATGTAGAAAAAAATATTTTTTTCCTTCAATCAAAAAATGTCAAGTTTTAGCCAATTAAGTTTACGAAAAACGTTTTTTTTCCTGCTCAAATAAAAGATTAGTATTCTCTTAACTTTGAATTGCAAAACAAAGCGGTATAGCATTCAACCTGATCATATTGTTTTAACTATATCAATTTATAATAATAAATATTGCTTAAATGTAATATTTTTCATTCAATATTCCCAAAGAATATTGTATCATTATTCTTGAAAATGAAACAATATTTGTTCAATTACTCGTGTGTCAATTATGTAAGTTTGGGAATGTGATTTCCGCAATTTTCGTGAATATTTGAGAACTTGAGTGCAATTTTTTTCCTATGTGACAAATTGTCATTTGAGGTATTAATTTTTTAATTTTGTTACCTCAAATAACAAGTTTTCACATATGTAACTACTGCATTTAATGACTATGAGTAACATATGCCTTTGTTTGGGCTCCCACTTTAATGAGATTTTAGTGAAAAATATATTTTGGAATGTTGATTTTTTGGAGAATGAGATGTTAAAAAGGAAGAAAATTTATGAATTTACGTGTAATATTATGTTATTTAAGATGCGCAGGTCGAAAAAAAGAAAAACATATTAAAATTAAAATAGAGCCTAAACATAACATAATTAGGAAATCTTATTTTTATATAATTAGCACATGTTTGAGCCTCATTTTTTGACTAAGAATATATTTTAAAATAGTAGATTAATGGAGAAATGAGTAGATAAAAGATAAGGAAAAAATTTAAATTTGCGTGTAATATTATTTTATTGAAAAATGTATTAAGAAAATAATATTAAAATGTAATAAAGTCAAAGTCTACTTATTCAAAAAGCCCGCGAAAGCCTGACTTTTGGGCACACCGCTAACGTCCACGTCATCTGCAGAAAACTTTTAGATGCCACGCTCGTGATGAGCAAATCATGCCACTTCTTGATGCACACGGCGTTGATTCAAAGGAGCATTAGTGATTGTACATGTCCACAATTCTGAACAGCCCTTTTCAATGGTGGCGTAAGTAAGAAGCGAAACAATTTTTTATTATAAATCTCTGCATAGCAGAAAATCAGAGAATTTGAATCAAAGGGGTGCTGTACTTCGACCATGGCAGCCAAATTCCTGTCCCTGGCGTGCATAAGAAATGAGACCGGAGGCTTATCGCCGAAGCCACACTATCCATCAATGCCCAAGTATCCAAAGGGCATAAACGCGTCTTCTGATCAAGAAAAAAGCGTGCAAGAATCGGAAGCCAAGGCTTTATTCTCAGTCATCGGCATGTCCTGTTCTGCGTGCGCTGGATCGGTCGAAAAGGCAGTCAAGAGGCTTCCCGGGATCATAGAGGCGGTGGTTGATGTGTTGAATAACAGAGCCCTGGTCATGTTTCATCCTGCTTATGTTAATGTAAGTTGTCGCTCAATTTTGCTTTCTGGGTGATGATTTTGAAATTGACTTGTGGGCAGAATTTATTATGGGCTGTCTGTTTTTGCTTTAAATTTTATTTGTTGCTCTCTATTTGTTCATGCTTGCATTCCTGGAGTTGACCCTTTTTTTTTTCCATTTTTTAGATTTAAATTTGGGTTTTGCTAGAATCAGTTTAATGGTTTTCCATGCTAAATCCACCAATTACAGCAAATTCAGCTTCTATGGTAATTATCAAACTTGAAGCTTCCTTCTTCTTCAATCCTATTCTTTTGCTCAATTTATCTTTAGCAGCGAAGTTAGTGTTGTGATTTAATTTAACATATTGTTTGGCATTTTCTTCTTATCATACTTCATCATGGGTAAGCTATAATGTTTAGCTGGTTTAAAAGTTCAAAACTATGTAAGAAAGTTAAGACTTACTCTGTAGAAAGTGTGTTTTTGTTTATACAAAAAGTAACTACGAGATCATGCTTGTCAAAATAAAATAACTTAAAAGCAACTTTTGATGAAACTAAAGGTGTGCAGCAGGAACTAGTTGCAATAGATGCCAAATAAAGATAAAAGAGAACCAACGCTATCTAATGTTTATGTTTTTCCACCTTTAAAAAACTTTTGATCTTTCCGTCATGAATAAGCTTCTTATTAAGATCTTTAGTCAGGAATATATAGCTATTATTCCCTTGGGCATCACACAATTTGGAAATGGACAAGATTTTGTGAACCTTATTGAAGAATAAATGTAACGACCCAAATTTTAAG
>CAIGRP010015893.1:0-11621 GCA_903798385.1 Fraxinus cuspidata
AATAAAACCGGTTTAACATCATTGTCCGGATTTATTGGGTATCAAAACCCAACACCTGGCCAAGAGACCGTATATGCGATGCACGCAGCAAATTGTATTCGGTTAAGATATCGAAAACCGAGGCACTAATGCAGGCTCTTGGAAAAGTGATCAGGTTCGAAATTGAGAAGATGGAGGTTATTGAGGGAGAGGTGGTGGAGATACGAATTGAGAGGGAGAGGTTATTGAGTGATGGCTGGGCGGCTTCGAGGACAGGAAAGCTGACGCTAAAGGCAACAGAAATGGAGATGGCATATGACTTAGGGGCAAAGATTATTGAGACCTTGGAGAAGGAAAAGGTGCAGGAGGTCATTCTTGAGGTCTATGGATTATGATGCCATGTGGCCATAGACCAAGTTTGTGCAGTGCCCTGATGGGGAGTTGCAGAAGAAGAAGAAGGTTGTGCATTGCATCACTCTTCATGAGATCAATGTTTTCAGCAACAGGTATATCGGTATGAGTGTAGCAGGAGGTAATAGTGAGTGGGAGTGAAGCAGGAAGGTGATTGCAGTGACGGATACTAGATATCTTTATGTTTATTCCAGCTTTCTGCGGTACCCTGACGAATATTTTAATAAAAAGAATAAGGACTAGAATAAAAGCAATAAAAATGGAGATTAAAGAAGAGACAAAATGGAAGATTCCAAAATGTGGAAGGAGATTATATTTTTTCCTGTTTCCAAATGCCTAGTGGAGCCATTATCTGCTGATCAGGGACCAATGATCCTGTGTGTTCCATCCATTTTGATGGATCCCTTACTGTGTGAAAGAGAAAGGCATGAAGATCATTGGTCCTGACAGGCAAGAAAATGAACAAGTTCTTGTGACCTCTGTGCATTGAGCATGAAAGCCTTATTCTTTGGTTTATTCTGAGCATGCTATCACTATCTTTTGTATATCATTTTTGACTACCTGTGCATAGATTCCTGTAGTTGATGAACACTTTTTTTTGTTTCTTCTAACTTTATACTTCTCTCTTCACTACACTCCTGTGCTTCAGAGTATTTCTTTCTCAAATCATTAGAGGTTTCCTTTTCGCTTTCCAGAGAAGCCTGAACAGAATAGAATAAACAATTAAGCTGGAAGTGTCTTGTTTTACTAGAGAAAGATAAACGCACAAGTTATTGTATCAAGAAAAACTGGATATTCTACGACGTGCATATTTTTAATGTTTCTTTCATAACAGATTTTACTGTTTACCAGGTTACACTGCATAAGTTTTGATTCTATAGAAGTAAAACTTGCATTAGATCCTATCAATGATGCATCAGTATACCAAGACAATTCATGAACTTCCTGGACATAACTTGTTCTCAATCACTTTTGATTGCTTTCATGTTAGATTCTTCTAATTTTTGTCATTATGAAATGAATATGCAAGAGAACTTAGATGTGTCAAAAGGAAAGTTTTCATAAACTTTATGGTAGAAAATCAACTCAATCAGAAACATTTAATGCTTCCTACGTAAAGAATTCTAAGTCGTGACTACTAATATACTTTTGTACCAATAGATACATTTACTATCAGATTCAATACATATTCTCGAGAAAAATTAAGTGATGTAAAGAATGAATACACAAAAGAACTAAAATGAATATGCCTCTCATAATACGGAACTTGTGGAGCCCCTAGATAAGTGAACAGAAAGAACCAAAGCTTTCATCTGTATCCAACAAGGGATCTACAATTTGTACAGTTGGAAAACGGCTTCGTTGGAAAACGGCACTTTGGAAGTTGAAGTCCATATATAGATTCAAATAACATCGATGAAATTGAGAATGATTATCACCTATTCAAAAGTTGGATATACATTACGTGAAGTTTGTGAAATAACTGTTCATTTCTTTGTTTCATTAACCTGTTTGAATTGAAGAAATATCGAATAACATATGTCAAGTTGAGTATGTATTTAAGAGTTTGGTTTAGTCTGTCTTATACTTTATTCGAATACGAACAAAGATTTAAGTTTTGGGTATTTGTTAAGTGTAAATATTACACTTATCTTGGACATCAAAAGTGAGATTTTGAGAGTGCTTATTATTTTTAGATATTTAATTTTGCTTATTTTATGATTAATTTAGGAGAAAATTGGATGAAATTGAATTGAAGATATACAAAATTACAGAATTGAGAACTAAAATAATCGAATTTTGGAGTTGAGAACCTTCCAAACAAATAAAAATGACTAAGGATGTATAATAAATTAATGTGAAGGACCAAATATTCGTTGAGGATGTTGCCACATAATGATGATTGAACAAGTTCAAAGATCGGGAAAAAAACAGATTGACTTGGGAGCACATGTTTGGATTTTTTTTCAAACTGTCAAATTATATGTCGACACGTGTCTCCCCTATTTTCAAGCCTGTTTTTGAGCATGATTGTACCAGATTAGCAATTTTCATCGATGCGAAATCAGATCTGATTAGATCTACGGTAGTATCCTCCCTCCAAAGCTCTGATATAACTGTTACGTAAATAAGAGATCTATCATTAGGCGTCACAAAACTGAAGAAGCGACCATAAATCCAAAGAGAAAATCCTCGAATGCTTGAAACACGATATGCTAAACTCTGATTGCAAGGCCCCAGAGCTTATGGTTTGCGGTTCAGTGTTCAATGTTTTGGGCTAAGCACTAGAAATCATTTGCAAGGTTACTCACTCCAGATCCAATCAAGAAACATCGAGGTTTCCTTTGAGGAATGCGTCCAAAGGAATAAATTATTGTCTATTGAGTAGGATCAAGTGGAAATGAAGCTATTGAAGTACATTCGAGCATTGCTTGAAATGCAGTATTCAATGCAAATGCTGATAAATTGGAACCATCACATTCCTTCATAATTGATCTTGGAAAGAATGAAGAAGTAAATAAGAAATCCTTAAGTAGATATAAACAGCTCCTTATTTGGATGTGGAAAGAGTTCTTCAATTCATCTTTTTTACGGGCCAATGCACATGGAAAGAAAGAGTTCTTCAATTTGCAACGAAATTGATCTTGGAAATGTCTTGCTGAACAATGAAATTGCCAAAGCGAGGCATTTCAAGGTTGTAGAATTAAGCAGAAAGCTCGAATACAGAAATCGCAATAACATTTTGACATGTTCGGTAAGGAGAATTTGAATAATTTTTAACATAATGCAGAAAATGAAGTAAATATATTCCTCTTGTTAGTTGTAAGGAGAAAACAGCGAGAAGACTAGTACTTTTACAAATTTGGCAATTCGGAAAAAAGTAGCTTGAAAGTAAATTATAAGATAGGCATGGGTTTGGCTAAGCTCGACAATTACTTTCAAGCACTTTCACTTTTTTTTTTAGCCCTAGTCATGCATCCATAATTTTTGGCCCAACATTGTTATATAACTTGTATGATTCTACTTTTTAGCGTCAAAAGCCAATTAAGTTTTGGATGCACAACAGTAGCCCACTTGGTTTATTTCTCTTGGAAAGTTACAAATTCAATTCCTATTGCATGTAATGCTACCGGGAGCGAATTCAAGATCGAATTACAAGCCGAGCTAATATGTAAAATAAATAAATAAATTATGCATGGATCTTTTAATTTTTTTTACATCAAAAAAATTAAATGGGCTGTGGACTGAATCGTGCTATGGCCTTGCTCGATACCCCTACATCCGTCTATGCTACCTACATTACATGAAATAAATATGGAACAGTATCTTCAAAATTTCTGATAAAGGGATGAAATGGAACAAAAGCAAAGAGGAAAATTAAAAATAAAAAAAGAGAATAAATAGAAAGCTTACAAACCGTGGTTAAATGCATTTAGAATGTTTTCATGGTTAAATAGAGTCAATTTGCCAGCAGGTGCAAAATACAGGGACAAAAAGGTTTCCAAAGCCCACGGCATCACAATTACTGTAAACTTGATAAACAGTCCAATACTGTTTTATTTTACAGTTGCTATGAGACAAGCTTCAACAATCTAAGAAAACAAAACCAACCCAAAGAAGAAACCTAGATATAACTGCTATGGCCTGTACTGTAAAAGAGGCTAAAATTCTGTCCATTTTATTGTTCCATACTGCATACCAAATGTGCTCTAAATTATGTACATTGTCATTTCAACTTGAATTCATCCAGTTCAACACAAATCATTAATCAGGCCAGTAGAAAGTCTCGAGTAGAATCTGGACTAGCAAGAAGATCAAAAGGTTTGCCTATGGAATCTTTCAAAATAGTGATTTGGCCTTCTTTCAAGAGTATATCTTCGTTGAGGATCTCTATCTTCTTTTTCAACATATTGATCTCAGAATTCAGTAACATGTTATTCTCACTATATTGCTTAATCTCCTCCCACATTAAATCCCGCTCTTCGGATACTTTTGGTAGTATCCCCCCAGCAATTGTTAGTTCTTTCTTACATTCTTGTAAATCAGTCTGAAGCTGATTAATAATATCGTCTTTCTTCATCACCTGCAAATAAGAACAAAATTAACATGGAACTAATAGCAGACCACTAAGGACAGTGTTTTCAAAATTTGAAAAGCAAAAGGGATAGCATCAAATTTACGATTAATTGCAGAATATGCAAAAAAAATCCAAGCAGGTATAATTGTTATGTACTCTCTTGACCCTCTGTACTATTTCACTTTTAAAGAGAATATCAAAGTTTTCCATACTACCATCTCTTCACGTTTTTCCAAAAACAAGATTCTATGACTTCTCTAGTAAAACAACCATGCTTCTTAATCTAATTGAATTAGTGTCTGATCTTTCAAATGATTCTTATTTCTGTCATTCTTGATCTAACTGAATTAGTGTCTGATCTTTCAAATGATTCTTATTNTTTCAAATGATTCTTATTTCTGTCAGCAGAAGCATATAATATCAGCTTAACAATACCTATGTATTTCGTCTTTTAATTGTTTTTGAATATAGCGAGATCAAACTTTAATAAAATCGACTTTATGTAATCTAGCTTAACATTCCACTGTAAATGTCACGGAATGGAATGTATCTTTGCAAGGAACATACAGTCTTGCTAATTCAACAAAATGCTGATAGTTTCGCAGAAAATGGGAATAATGTTCATTCCAAAGAATATCAAGAGTTATCAAAAGAGAATACTCAAAATTTTATCAATATTCAAATATTTCAGCTGACCCTGGTATATCTTAAATAAGCTACTCTGGAACTTCGCCTCAAATTTAGCTCAATAGCCCATTTATGCATGGAAGGTAAGGTCGTCTCAATTCCACTCTGTTAACCTGACATTAGGTTAATTTACCCAAATTGGAGTGTAATATATTTGGGATAAAAATTTTAGATGAGGGAATTGTACCACTGGCATCACAATTACTTTTTTATGCATTATATGGAAGATGAAATCCTCTACATAGTAATATAGGCCAAAAATCATATAGTTCTTTCTTATTGTCAAATTACCTGCCGCTTTTAGGGGATTTGAATAGTTGTTTTCAAACTACTGAAGATCCAAAGGACATAAAGTTAAACAAGTTCTGCTACCACTAAGCTTCTACTATGTAATCATGTGTCCTCAATTTAATCCATATATTTCAATTTATGGACATCAGTACAGATTTAAAAAAGTTCTACCAGACGTAATATTTGCACATGAAGACCTTTACAACTGGAAGAAAGAAGGAAAGTGGTAAACTTCAAATTTGACGAGTTTAAAACATTATGTTTCAAACTTTAATTTCCATCTACATAATTTCTTTCGTAAGCTCAAGTCTTCATATTGACATTTATACCTCACCACTCCAATATAAGGCAGAATAAGAGGAAATTTATTGTCTGTAGTCATTATCTGCCATAAATCTTCGGTAGGAGTTCATCTTAACTCTTCCCAATTACTTTTTCAAATATGTTCTTTATTATGGTAATAAAAATTTCACATTCAAGCTTTTAAGAATAGACCATCCAGCATGATGTGGTATAGAGGGAACTACTGCATGCAGACAAACAACATATCTTTAAGTAGGCAAGATTAGAATCAAGAATCAAAATTCAATCAGATAACAAATGAAACCATATACAAAACTGTAAAGAGTAAGATAAGCTCATAGATGAGATTATACCCCTGTTTGGTACAAATTCTTTAAAATTCATTTTTAACCACACATTCCCCCAATAAAATAATTTTGCGAGTAGACCCAAAATTTTTCCTCACATTTAAACCACGCATTCTTCCAAAAAATCACTTTTTTACAGAATCTATTCTCATAAAATTTACATCAAATAGACTCTATATAATTTTGCATGTTGGAGAAGAAAATATTTTGGACTTACCTGAAGTTCAAGATCTTTCATCTTGTGGTTAACACAAGAAAAATTATCCAATGCATTTTGCACTTCGCATTTGAGAATGTCATTACCTCTGACTGCTGCAGCCAGCTCAGCTTGAAGTTGTTCCATATCGAGCTCTTTGGAATAAAGTTTCTCATGTAACAAACTTGTCAATAAGGTCTCTGCTTTAAACTCAGATAGGATTATCTCCTGTGCAAGATATTTGTATATTTATAAAACTCTTATTGAAAACATGCAAACTAGAGTGAAAATTAAATTTAATTGTGGAACAAATTAAAATACATAGGAATCAATCAACCTCTGATTTCTGATTATCTAGCTTATATGATTCATCATCCAGACTAGGTGATCGAGATTCCAGGGTAACTAGATCATGTGTCTCATGCAACTTTTTGGATCTTGCGTGCAGCACACCAGAGACAGTCTGCAAACTCCTTGTCAAGTTTTCATTGGCCCGCTCGAAACCTTGAAGGTTCACTTCGCATTCAAGAATAAATTGGCAATCTAAACCTGTCTCAGAACCTCGTCCACTTTTCAGCGTGCATCTTTCATTGGCTTTAATATATTCAAGTAACTTCCTAGAAAGTTGACTTCTCTCCATAAGAGATGGAAGAACTTGATTTAGCAAGAAGCTAATACGATTCTGCAGTTCTCGATCTAACTTAAAACTTGAAGTTGCACCATCTTTCCCCACATTTTTCAGACGATTTAGTAGATCTATGTTCTCACGCCTAAGTGAATCAACTTCAAGCCCATAAGATTCCACCTCCTTTCTCAGGGCATGCTCCACTCCAGTCAGCCTCATATGTTCCACTTGCAGCTTTGCCAACCCAAAATCCCAGTTCTCTAAAGAAACTTTCTTTTGAAGATCTTCACAAAGCACTCGCAATCCATCGATTGTTTTCTCTTGATCTCTACAAGTCCTTTGCAGTCTACTGATCGATCTGTGCATATCCTTGCACTCATCAGCTTTCGCCTCATAGTTTCTTCGGAAGCAATCTCGATCTTCTTCTGCTGCTCTAAATTTTTCTTGCAGTTCAATAAGATTTTTCTGTAAATATTGTTTCTCTTCTCTAGCTTCATTGACTTGAGTTGTTATGCTCTCAAGCTGTTCCTCTGAATTTGTAATTCTGGTTCTAGTATCCATTTCCCTTTCACTGAAGGAAGATACTTCCCTTTGAAGGGAAACGTTTTGCTCTGCAAGCTCCCTAACCCTCTCTCGAAGCCTATGTTCTTCAGACTGGTATTTTTCAAGTTTGTGGAACCACTCAATTGATCTCCTGTCCAATTCCTTTTCGAGTGCCAACTGCAACTCATGCTTTTCCTTCTCCAATCTCTGGGTCTGCGTGCTTAACTCTGCCCTTCCTAGTTTGAGCTCTTCCCTAAATAAAGCCTTTTCAGCTATCCGATCCTTTAAGACAGCTGAAACCTCTACTGCCATTTTTACCTTTTCCTCTGTTAGGCTTCTGATCATCTGAATCAACACTGGCTTATCACACCCTCTGACCTGAAGAAATTTTTCCTGTTCAAGTTCTTCTGAGACGTATGCAGCATGGTACTCAGCTTCCTTGAATTTTCTAAAAAGTTCTATATCTATGTCGTCTATAGCCTCAACATTTAGTGCAAACCCATCTTTACCGCCGAAAGAATTCTCTTTCTCGGAGAATCCTAAAGTTTCTTCATGATGATATCCATCATTAGTCTCAGGATGCCTGTCTAGTCTGCAGTTATTTGGAGAAACTTCATCAGAATTCGCACTGGAACTTTCATTGATCGTTCTGCTATAGATATCTTCAATAGTGATAGGGGTATCCGAATCATATTCTTTTGACCTAATCTTAGACAAAAATCGAGATTGGGTAAGTCGCTCGACCACATCCTTTGCAAGTTTTCTAGGGGATTCACGGCAAAAGCCATTCTCCTCCCAATCTCCAGATGATAACTGAAGCTGAAATACTTTTGCTTCTCCGAAGGATTGAGATTTTGGTTTCTGTTTTCTTCCATCATTTGGTGAAATAGGTGTCGCGCGCTGAACTCTTGGTGGCCACATTCTCCCTGAGCTCCCACTGTCAATGAGAGTTCTCGTGGAAAAATGGCTCTTTGAAGCACTCGTATCAATCTGTTGTTCTCCGTCTATGTAACGATCCAAAACTTTATTTGATACATTACTGGTTGCCTCGGATATTTCAGAATGTGCTCTCGACGCAACACTAACAGATTTCCCCACTCTCTGTCCATTTCGAATCATGCCCAATTCAGAGAAATTTGGCCGGGTTAGTCTCTCAGGAGTATGGCAACTGAATCAAACAAGAATTACAACAATCAACACCAAAAAGAAACATATGTTGACATTGCCACAGATTTGAAAAACTGAAAACTATATAAAAGAAATACAACTTTAAAGCTATGACAACAGCATTACAATTTCTTACCAAGTGGAATGTTGACCAGATTGCCTGTGTGAATTACTGATACTGCGAGGAGAGCAACCTTGATCACCAAAATTCCCATAGTGAAAGGATCCAGATGAACATGAAAGGCTTCTTCTAAGACCAGAAGCAGTACCAAAAACCTGATTTTCCAAGCCATGTTTTTCTTTTCTGGGATTGTCGATACTGTCTGTTGGTCTCTCCCGGTGGATTTGCTTATCTGTTGATGGTAGTGAGACTTGATTACTATTTCTGCTGTTAGACGCATTTGATCTAAATGAAAAGAGCTTCTTCATCTCTGTGTCTTCGGCTCCAACCACTAATATTTATCATGAGAATCACCAATAGATCTATATTAAAAAAATATAGGAAGATTTACATAGAGTACTAGAAAAGGAAACTAAGTTTACAGAACAAATACTGAATGCATAATTTCATCACCAAAACATATATCTACAAGATATACGTGCAAAATGAAGACTACAAGAAAGTCTAGACATCATTTAAAACAAATAAGCTCTACCAACTTCAATATAGATAAAGAAAACACCAGTTGTAGGCCAGACGATGTATACATATGAGAAGCACAACCAATAGCATACAGGAGTGCATCCTTTGAAAAAAAAACATCATCAGTTATATAGATTCAAAACACTGAGACATTATTGCAAGCTGCAATGTAAATATCTCAAGTTCTCAAAACCTATTGTCTTACAATATTCGGAATCTGATCTGCACCATGAAGCAACAAAGAGAACGCAGAGGATATTATTATCTCCACTCAGCAAAACATAAAACAATGAAACTGGAGAGTACAATAAAAAAAAGGCTCAAGCAGCTTGATATGTTCACAACCTGTAACTTCTTGCTACAGTGCTACTACAGTACAATATGTAAGCTAAATAACTGAAAAGCATAATCCCAAATAATTAATAAATTCTTTTGTGAGTAAAGCATTGATTTCAGTGACCTACTTTACCGTTGGGAGGAATCATGAGACTCCTCTTGTATAAAAATATAATTAATCAATGTGTTTCTGACCCAACATGAGAAAAATATTTGCGTTATGGGCTGTTTTTAGTGTCAATATGATTCCTGGGGCTTAAAGACCATCATACCCTCAATTCTACTTTTCTCATCCACCTTGTCTTTATACTCTCGAACACCACCTACACTTTGTTAGGAGCAGCTTGGTTTGTGCTTACAACTTATTTCACCAAACACTATTAGTTAGTTCTGAATACAAAGAAATAAATATACAAAACTTTTTCCATTTCAAAAAGGAAATGTCAGTCTACTCAAAAATCACTCAAACCAAGAAAGATTAAGAAATTAACTGTAAATTAAAAATTTCAGATCGGTAAACTCTCTATCTTAAATTAAATATAAATCCCATGATTGTTTCCTGAATATAATATTTCTTGAAATTTATCTTGCTCCAGAGCAAAACCACATTTCTAAAATCCTATAAAATTGCATTAAAAAGAAAAGAAAAACAGAGATTAAAATAGTGACTCACAAATTCATTAAATCGTTCTGAAAAAAGAAATGAAAACTTAAATACCAAGATTGTCTTCAGGAAAATGCTAATTTCTTGAAGTTATCCAACTCTAGTAAAACAGAATCATCTTTTCTAAAAACACATTAAATTAATGGAAAAAAAGATTTAAAATAAAGACAAACAAACTGTTTTACTCTTCCTCTCCCAGCGATAAGCAACAAGGTGACCGTTAGAGACTATAACTTCAGGGGTATACGAAGGATAGACATTGGAAAACCATAACTATCAGATTAATATTTCGAATATCTCATTAAATGAATCGAATCAAATTATCATTTTCAAAGTCAAGAAATTCCACGCTAAAGGCTGTACTAACCAAATATAAGTCCGAAAATATTCGAACAATTTTAAATTGAAAAAAAAAACTTTCAATTAACGTATCCCAAAAACCCAGGAACACCGCGTGTATAATATTTACATATTTCCGTATTCACGTTCACATATGTACAGATAAAGAGAGCGTATAGATTGAGAGAGTGAACAACCTCAAATTGGCGGCTGATTAACATGTGAAAATTGTTGGTTGATATTTCGAGAAATTGGAAAGAACAAAGTTGGAGAGAGAAATCCAAAGGTGTTTACTTTTTTCTGTGTTGAATTGATGATACTCAATTACTCGCACTCACTGAGACTTGAGTGTATAAAATTAATGAGAACGATAGGGGTAAATTTGTCAAAGACTGAAAAGTTTAAAATTTCGATGCCGCTTATAAGGCGGAAGGAGCGTTTTGCCTCTTGCTTTTTTTCCTTTGTTGGCCTGGGCCCTGACTCTTTTTTCAGCCAATCTCGCTGGACGTAGTTTGACAATTTTTTTACGGTGGGAAGTGACACATTTTTCTACACTTCATTTTAATAACAACTCCGTTTGATAAGCGAAAGTGAAAACAAATTATAATTTTATATTAGTTGAAAAATAAAAACACATCAAATCCATATGCAATTTAGAATTGTTGTATCTTGAAATTCAATTTCTATTTCCACATTGCAATCAAACGGACAAAATAAAATTCATTTTTCTCAAATGTGACATTTTTCATGGAAAATGTGACAATCAAACAGGCCTTAAAATGATTCATAGCAAAAAAAAAGTACATCTCATACAATATCAACGTGTATATGGAATGTACAAATAACATTTTCTTTTTTCGACTTGTGGCAATGTGATCATGAACTTTATTTTTGTGAGCCCCTAATCTACATCTACAATATATTAAAAGTGGGGATTCATGAGAAACTTTTGAATACCTCATTTACCCTTACATATTTGACTATATACCCAATATACCCTTATTTAATTTTA
>CAIGRP010015894.1:0-13271 GCA_903798385.1 Fraxinus cuspidata
AGTGGGTTAAAATTGAGTTTTGAAAAAAAATAATTATGATCTTATTTATGAAATTGAATTTTAAAAAGTAAGGAAGGGGTGTTTACAAGAAACCTACATACGGTAAAAATAAAAATATATTTAGAAAAGGAAAGAAATATTTCCTCTTTATGGTTCTATGGTAGTGGATTTTCAGAGAGTTCAATTGGACTATAAAGCTTTCACATTGGGCTCGATTCATTAGAGATGTATTGGAAGTCGTTCATAGAGCAGAACAATACAATAATAGTACTGAATTTGTCGCAATTTAAGATGGAACACTCTCTATGAATACCCAGTAATGATACTTCTTTTTTTCTTTAACGCACCATTTTCCATGCTTTAACCGTCTTCAAATTCCTTCTGCTTCGAGTTTTTCGTTGGATTTTGGCTTCGTTATAATGTCTAAATATCTAATTTATAAGTTACAGAAAATCTAAAAAATACAGGTGTAAATATCATTAGATCTCAGTTTATACACTTCTTGTAAAAAACTACTAGTTTTGTTATGCTTCTTCTAATAAGGTCTCAAGAATAAGTCATATGGTAGCCAACTAGTAAGCACTAATCAACCCACACTCCACGTCACTGTCCTACTTGAGCCAAGTCGATGCCATAACTAAAGTAATTGAAGTGATGTATCACCTTAGCTAAAGTGCCATGTAGTGGTTGATCTTCGTGGCTTAGGTGAGGTGCTATAACTTGCTGTAAAAGTAATCTGAGGCAATTAGCCTCCGACAAGAGAAAGCATCTCGCACTCCACTTTTTCAAAGAGATTTTCTATGCAAGATCTTTATATGATTGATTGATATGACATCTCTGTAACAGACGCTTTAGCCATCAGGATGAGACCACATGTCTTTCCATCCAACTGTGGCCATTCCTCATTTTTTTACAATAAAAGTTTACATTTTGTGTCATTTGAAGGTAATGCAATTTTACACACCCAAGTAAGTTTGCTTTCTCGTTTAATTAACTTGTAAGCCCCCTATGTGACGTAGAGTGAAATAAGGAATTCAAGTAAAAACATTAAGAACACAAAACTGGAATCCATCAAAGAATGAAAACTTAGTTTAACGAAACTAAAATTGTAAAAGTAAATAAATAACAAAAATAGCACTAAAACTTAAAAAGCAGTTTATATCCTAAACGAACTCAGTCCGACTCGTCGTTCCATTTTAAAAAAGTATTATGGGCCCAAATAAGAGTTCGAATGTCAAATCTTCGATTTTACTAATTTTCTCTTTTCAGTCCCATTGTTCTTTAATCTACTCGACCATCTGTTCTACATCACTATACCCATACATTATCATGACTCACGTATTTCGTTCATCTTATACTCATATATACTTATGTTAGTTGATTGGGCTTGACCGTCATAATGTTTAAAGCTGCCTTGTCCATTGATCATGAATGAAATTGAGATTTGTTGGTGACGTTATATGTGTAGAAATCGAGATCAACAAGTTGGATTAATATATTGAACTTGAATGTTACTTAAATCTAACAATGTACCGGAGGTTAAGAAATTTGTTCAATTTGAAAACTTCAAGTTCATGTGACCCTTTTTTTTTTTTTCAAAAACCCAGTAGAATAAAAAAAAAATTAATTATTTATTCGTTGTGAGTTGAAAATAGATGTTCAGATCAAGATATATGTTATTGCTTAAGTTGGGTCGAGAATTATGCATTTTCAGCTCAAGAATTCGATACATATATAAACATATTTCTTGACCTCCATCGAAAATGGATACTCTTAGTGAATAACTCATGTAGAGAATAGTATAAACAACTATGTATTAGTTGATTTCTTTATTCGTGCTATTATTTTCTTATATTTAACAACTTTTTTTTTTCTGATAAAGCATAAACACAAATCATAACCAAGAAATTAGTTTTTAAGTTCTTCAGTGCAACAATACTGAAAAACATTATCTTTAAGCAATGATTATAGAGACAAAATCCCCTTTATTATTATAAAAAAATTTAAATAAATTGGATTACAAGTTAATGATATCATTGTTCCACGTACTTCTGATATCTTATATGTCCCAATAATATATTTGCTGAATGATTTCTCGTGGCATGTTTGGCTAAGCTTAAAACGTTTACTCATATGTAAAAAAATGTTTTATAATAAACAATATTTTAATAGTGGAAATTTTAAATAGATTACTTACTTTAATAATAAGATAAGAAATATTTTATAAAAAAAATAATTTTTTACGCAAATATAAGTAAAAAGTTATTTAAACAATAAAATATTTAAAAATAACTTTACTTGTTTTTCAATAAGCTTAGCCAAACATGCTCTAAGCATTTGCCAGACAAAGCTGGATATTTATTAATTAATTATGAACTGAATGCTTAAATTAAGTTCTTTTAAAAACTAGACTAGTTAGTCAAACATTGTCAGCAAACAATTATTTTACCTGCTTAACTAGTTAAAGAATAATGGCGTGACTTATTATACATTATTACTGAGCTATTAAATTCATTTGCTTCAACTATCACTAACTTTTTTGTCCATCAGCAATTAGTTCTTTAAATTATACATTCACCACTCATTGATGAAAAGTGCTATTACAATTCTGCCATTGGACAATTTACCAAAAAAAAACAAACTATTTTTTCATCCAGTTGTTTTTTGTCAATACACTTTCTGTCAACAAGGGTGACAAAAAGTGATGTACAAATGACAAAATTCATACTTTTATCTGCACTAAACTTCTTATAAACGGTGACGTCTATCACACACGTCAAAATGAAACTAGAATTACGTATACTCTTATTTCGTTGCCAATAACATTCTCTAACTTGATTGTCAAAGTACTTTAAGTGACACATTACAACGATGTAAATCTCATTCCGACAACACGAGATCTATGTCATAAACTATAAATTCCCAAATACATTTTACACACGTGTTAGACATATATTAGATTTACGAACATATTCAAGACTTAAAGTTTGGGAGAATAGCATTCACTTTACCAAATATTTCAATTTATCACATATTTAACCAAAACATTTCATTTGTGTTACTCATGATACCAAACATTTCAAAAACTCGCACCTAGAGTCCAAATTGATGAAAAATTTGAGTCAAGTCTACAACAAAATGAGAGTTTTGATACCGTGGCTGCAATTCTCCCTTTAAGTTTTAATGGAACATTTTATGCACATGTCAAACATATATGTCAACCTAGGATTTTACTTTTCTTACCCAAAGTGAGAAGTAAAATTAATCATCATGGATTCATGGGGACCCATAATTATTGAGGTCGCGCATAAGCTTAATAGTAGTTTTGTAGTTAATCTTCATACTGTTTAAAGATGCAATTAATTATGAGAGAACCTTAATAAACAAATGTACCTGTTTAGGAAAAGGAAGCCAATGTAAATGATTTGATCACATGGAAGAAACATCATCTTTTTCTCCTTAATATGCTCATTCATGAATCTTCTTTCACATTGAATAAATAAATCCAACAATGACGATGAATTTATTTTTGTTCTTAATAATTTTGATATCGATTAATTGTCATCGTGTGTGATTTATCTTTAGATCTAAATTCAAAGCAACTAATCTTTGTGACTTCTTTCCAAATTTGGAAACGTTTTTGAAGAGTTTCAATTTTCGAAACGTGTCCAAGATAGAAACATTAGCATGTTAGAGATTTTATTTTATTTTCCATTCCGCCCGATTTATTAAATCTAAATCTAAAGTAACTAGATTGTTATTAACCTTTAACATATTATGTTAGTTTTTGTATCCCTCTTTCTTCTAATATATGTTACTGAGATTGCATTACGCTTATGTGAACGAGCTTTTTAATCTTTAAATGAAACAAATCTCAAACACTTATATCGTGTTAATATTCTCTATGCTGTTAATTAACATGTATTCTAATTTCTTATCTTATCCATTTTAATATAACAACTCCAACTAATAAAATAAAACCTGGAAGGATAAATCCCCACTCTTTTTATACTCCATGAGACAGACATTATAGCATTACATTTCTCAGAGAATCTCTCTCAAGAATTGGCTTCATAAAAGAGAGAATGTACAGACCTCAAAGAGAAAGCTTTATTATACAAATAAGTGGTGAAAGTGGGATTCAGAACTCTAAAACTAGGGTATTGAATTTCTCAGGCATGAAATTCTTTGATCGCTTCCGTAAGATGTTAATGAAGTTCATCTTCTCCACCGGCTCTCGGGCGGCACCGGAGATGGTGCATAGGCGGCGGTCTTGTGATCACAGACCTGACCCTCCTAAAACTTCTTGCAGCTCAACATATTACTCCTCGAATTCACATTATAATGAAGCTATTGCTGATTGCATTGAGTTCTTTAATAAGTCATCACAAGATGGGATTTTTGGCTCTAGAAAATCAGATGTGGTGGTGTGATTTTATTTAGATTGTACACAGCAATCTGCAGTATATGGGAAGATTTTTTTTGAATCTCTATATTGGCACACTTTTGTATGTATATTTAAAGAAAAATTTCCTTAACCAGTTCAAATTTATTGTCCAAATAGCAAATTAGTTTATCGATTTTAAAGGGAACGATGTTGCTCATCACCTTTCCTTATGGACAAGTTTTTGAGTCACCAAAACCTAGTTTCAGAAGTTTGACATTTGAAACTCATGTGACAATTTAGTAGAGATTTAACATTTTTTGTCGTTAAAAACTGATTCAGTAATATTATAATGAAAGGTGGAGATCAACAGTGAAATTTGAGGACTAATTTGCTACTAACGATAATAAAAATGAGGACTAACTTGCCACCTGGATAATAAGTGCAGACCAACAGTGAAATTTCCCATATTTAATAAAATTTTAAATCCATAAAATAATTATTATATAATAGTACTAACTACTACGTGTCTTTCACTACCAGAAAAGATGAAGGACGGAATTTTTTTTCTCTCTAAATGTCTAATTTATCTCGTGAATGCATTTTGCGTATCTTGTAGGTCTACTAAAAATGGCACCATCTTATTTATTTTGGGTGTATTAGGCTATAAACAAATGAAAATGCGAGAAAAAATGTAGAGAATCGAGAGTGTATGCTTAAAGGTTAACTCATTAGGTGGAGTAATTCAATCTCTTATAAACTCATTATCTACTCTATATATTTAATTGACGTTGAATTTTGTATGCACTTTTTCAACAATCTCTACTTTGAACAACAATCGCCTCTTCAAGCAATACTTTATCCATCTCTCTTCCTTAAAATAAAAGGATAACATGTTATATCAAGGATCAACTCTTTCATTGCATCAAGGCCACTGCCTTAAGCGATGACTATGAATTTTCAAGTTTATCATGATCTAACTTGAGGCCCATCACCATCGTTCGGCTGCAATTGGATATCCTTCTTATGCGTTGTAATTAAATTTAGGAAAAATTTTGATACCACTCCCAAGATATAAGAACTCATTGTTTTGGTCCTTTTGGATCAACTTGCCTTGGAGCTCTTTTCTATTGAAATCCTCCCAAGTAGCTATACTCTTGTGACTACCCCGGTCACAAGCTAAATAGCTGGTCATAGACAAGCCTTTAAAGCTGGTCATTTATAAACTTTAAAGTCTGTAATGACCAACAATATAATTGATTATTAATCGTTCCTCGACCGGTTATGCTTGACCGCCATGAGGCCAGTTGATTGACGGTCCTTACCCAGATCTTTGTCCCTCACATTCTACTGTCCTAACACGTGCTAGGTATCCATAGATCTTAGTACCTCTATATTGGAATAAGCATCACATATATCCAATGTATAAGTGTTCGGAAATCCTCTCACCGTAGTACTTTTACATGTTAACCCTTGATTCAAAGTTCGAGTGTGTGATGAAAATTTGTTCATGCAAAATTCGTAAGCATATGAGATCGTTCACAAATAATACGTGATAAGTTAAAAGTATTGTGCCATGAGAGAAATATGCTTTAAATTGATTTATATTATTTATAATTATATTCGAATATTGTTAAACGAAAGAGATTTGATTTGTTTTTATCTAAATTAATCTACTAATTACGTAAAAGCTTTGTTTTTATGAATGAATGGATGAATGTATTTGAATTTATGAATCTGATTCTACATATCTTTGTTATATTTTCAATTCTCAACCTATGTAATTAATGATATTTCCGCGTTCTTGAGAATCGATAATCCAATTATATATACCTCTCTCTCCCGATGTAAATTAAACATATTCTAAACATGATCCGATACTATTTCTAGTACAAATTCATATGTAGCGCAATGCATTCATGTACACGATTATCAATAAAATTACACATATCATACATGTTATTCATAATATCTATAGCCCGTCCGTTGAAATTGCAAATTTCTAATATATTATGAACCTTTCAGCACCATAAAAAGTAACTAATTATCTAATTGGTAACCGGTCAATTAAATAGTGGTAAAAGCAGGCAACACAATCAAGAAAATCAAGAATATATTAACTACTAGTCTTTCAATTAAGAATAAGAAAACATATGTTTCATCTTCATCCAATACAAATAATAATTTAACCTAACATGATTTCCATAATATTAATTGAAGAATAATGAAAAGATATCACATGAAATATGAATGAATACAAGAAGTCTTAATCTTTAATTCTAAGCTCTAAATTTCACCGTTTTGATGTAACTGGCTTTTAATTCTTGTTAGGTTTGATCTTATCTAACACCTTATCTAACACTAGATGTGATATTGCCTCTTTTCTTGATGAATCTTTTCTTGATGAATTTTGTGATATTATGTTGCATAAAAATCTAGAGAGAGCTCGTTGATGTTTAAACCTTCTTATGTATTTATATATACGGTGAATTTAGGTTAAGAAATATTTTCAATTTGGATTCAAAAAGAGTTTGTATCTCAAAAGAAAAATTGGTCATATTTGTCAAAATTTGGCTCATGCCCATGCATACGCAAGTGAAATTGGTCTCAGGAGCAAAAAATAAGTCCTTATGTGTGCACCCAGCATAAGAATGTCAACGACTCGAGCCATGAGCAGAAACTCGAAACTCGAACTATGTTCGGGTAAAATTGTTTAAGCTTTTTTTGGTTTGCTCGCCCAAATTTTTTTGCTCGCCCTGAGCTGAGACTTGATTTTTTATCTTTTTATCATTTTTTAGTATAGTTGTCTGCGTTGCAAGCAATTGTTGTCAGTTGCGCATGTAGCTGTTGTTAGTTGCCTGCAATGTACTGCCTTGTCAAAGGCAGATTTTTAATTTATACTTCTTCTTTTTTTCTTTTTTTTAATTCAATCTTTTTTTCTTTTTTGTATGTTATTATTATTTTTTAGGTTCGGTTTGGCTCGTCATGGGCTGGCCAGTGTAGCTCATCGAGCCATACAGGCAGGCTCGAGCCAACACCCTAAAATGGGGCTCGATTATACCGAACTACGAGTTGAGCCAATGGGTATCCGAGTTGACGAGCCATATTGACACTCCTAACCCAGCACATGATTTTTTATTTATATTACTTCCTTTGTCTTTTATTCTCATCTAATTGATTCTATATGATTTTCAATTCTAGTTTGTGGTTTGAATTAATTACCGTATATTTGTAATTTAGTTCCCAAACTTTGAAAATCATTCCTGTTTGCCAATATTTCATTCCATTCTTCCAATTTTACTTTCAATCATCATGTTTTACGTAAAAAAATTATATACACGAGATTAAGCTATAATTTATCAAAAGTACACCAAGATATTCATATTTAAAGGTCTAGATAATTATAAAAATTACACTTATCACATCACATATATCCAATGTTTAAGGACTCAACAAGTGTTTGGAAATCCTCACACTGCAATACACATGTTAACCCTGGATTCAATGTTTGAGAGTGTGACACGTGTCTCGTGATCCTTACGCCACAATCAAACGCTTGATTGGAACGATCGCTTGTACCTTTCACTCATCCCACAAGATGAGAGAAAACAACAATATTGGCATCAAAATCCATAATCTTTTAGGTAATTTATTTATCAATTCAACAACTTTATAAGTTGAATATTTTATTTCTAGTAAGTTCGATGCATAGACCTCATCGTTCTGTAGGAGGATATTGAATGAGTTAGCTACAATGATACAATAGACATAAAAGATGCTTCTAAAGTCCATGGCAAGGTCATTGTGCTTAGAAGAGGACTGCTTTTTGAAGAAATTTGCCGAGAGCAGACTAATGTATGCAAGATTCAACTCCTATCCTCCATGTCCAAGGCTCGATCTTGCTCTTGGAATCAAGTCACATGCAGATGGATCCACAATAACTTTTCTTCTGCAAGACAATGAAGTAGAAGGTCTTCAAGTCATGAAAGATGATCAGTGGTTTCGTGTTCCTATAATACCTTATGCTTTTCTTGTTCTTGGTCGGTGATCAAATGAAGGTACATAGAATCATATGTTTGTTTCTAATTTTTTTAGAAAGAAAATATAGTTTGTTGACCCCTTTTTTGTAATGGTCACTTGGACAACAGATGCTGGACCCATTTGCGTCCACATAAACAAATTCTAATATATTTTAACCGAAGATCCAAAATGAGAAGGTTGGCGTTTATAGACTTGAGAGATGCTCTATGACACAAGACAATAATGTTTGAGCACCAGCAATATAATGAAAGATTATTGCATATAAATAAAAATCATAAATAACTCCACCAAAATAGAAGTAATATAAACTCAAACAAATAAATATGGAATAAACAAGAGAAACGATTGAGTGTGGTTCAAGTGTAAATGGTTGCATTAGATTCAAATGTTACAAGAATTGCTTATTTCTAGAGTTCTGGCCGAAGTAGTAGTCGTTAGATAAGAACCATGTGGTCTCATCTTCAGGTCAAAGCCTTACATCACTCAGTCTGTTATGGATTTAATATATTAATAACAGGTCAGCCACCCTATACCTTAAGCTGACAATCTTGACATTCATTATTATAAACGTTATATCAATCATTCCTAAATATTGCCCGCAGATGCTCTAAAAGACAGTAAGGCTTCAACCCTAAGTGAGCTTCTGATTGGAGCGAGGGCTTCGACCACAGGAAGATTCGAATTTGAGACATATGATGTCAACCTTGGAGAATTTGGAGGTGTTTCCTTTTTGGCATCGACATCTTTTCCGAGACGCTTATACTTCCCTAAAAGGTGAATGGTTCTCCATGTAAAGGCTTCTCCCATGATGATCAGCTTTATCTATGTGAGGCTTATGATGTCAATCTTAGAGAATTTGGAGGTGGTCCCTTTTGGGATCCACCTCTTTTCCGAGACGCTCATGCTTCATCCATGCATAGATTTCTCCCATCCTGAGCAGTCTCATCTAGGGGTGGGTATAACCCGATCGAACCCGTCAAAATCGCCCAAACCAAACCAATCAGACTAGTTTGCGTCGTGTTTTTTGTTGTTTTTGTACGGGTTATGTAGGTTGGTTGTGTAGGTGGGTTGAGTTAGATTAAGTCGGGTTATGGGTTAACTCATGAAAACTGAATAAACCCGCCCAACATAACCCGACTATATTTATGAACTTTACAAGTGTTATGATATTGTTTGGACAAAATTGAGTCACTCTGTTTCTTCACACAACCTCCAAGAGCTACAATATTTTGAAAAATCTAGATTAAAATGTCAGCTCTTGTTGGAGAAATTTTGTGCAATAGTTGAAAAAAAACTCTTAGAATAATATTATAGGACTTAGATAGAATGCATTTTACGAAAAATAGTATAAATAAATACACATTCAATATAAAAAATTTTAATTACCAAAAATATTTCTTGGCTTCATATAATTTAATATCAATCAGTCCATGTAACATTTCTAGGCATGTAGTGCCAAAATAATTCAGATTTTTTTTATCATTGCAACTATATAGATCTAATACTATATAAGTCATGAGTTAATTATAAATCCGCCTAACCCGACCCACCTACTATAATTTTTGTTGACAAATTGTCCCAAACCGATCAATCCAACACAACCCGAACGATACTTGATTGGGTTAGGTTTCAACCTTTACACGAGTTGGATTAGATTAAATTATGATCAAACCAATCATGTTGAGTTGGTTTTGGGTTGAGCCAAAAAGTGACCCAACCCAACTCATGCCCACCCATAGCTTCATCCATGGAAGGCTTATCATGTCAATCTTAGAGAATTTGGAGGTAGTCCTTTTTAGGATCTACCTTTTCTCTGAGACACTCATACTTCTCTACATGATGGATGGTTAATCTATGTAGAGACTTCTCCCACGGTGTTCAACTTCATCAACGTGATACATATGATGTTACCATGGAGAATTCAGAAGTGGTCCCTTTTGGGATCCAACTCTTCTTCGAGATGCTCATGCTTCCTTACATGGTGGATGATTCATCTATGCAAAGATTTTTCCAATGGCATTCAACTTCATCCATGGGAGGCATATGATGTGAATCTTAGAGAATTTGAAGGTGATCCATTTCGGGATCCATATCTTCTCCGAGGTGCTCATACTTCTCTACATGGTAAGTGATTCATCCATTCAGAAACTTCTTCCATGGTGTTCAACTTCATCCGTGGGAAGCATATGATGTCAACCTTGGAAAATTTGGAGGTGTTCCCTTTTGGCATCCACCTCTTCTCCGATACACTCAGACTTCCCTACATAGTGGATTGTTCATTCATGTAGAGGTTTCTCTCATGGTGTTCAACTTCATCCATGGGGGTTTCATCTTTAAAGGTATTTGAGCCAAGCCTCCATTGGGGGTGTTTCCCACCTCTCCTTTCGAATTGGATTACTTCTTTGCATATGAGTGACTTATCCATGTCAAGTGTTCTCCCATGGTAGATGATTCTTCCATGGGAGCTGACGCATATGTGAAGATGAGGCCTACATGGTGAATAAGTGGAAGGTCATGCTTATGCATAGGCAAAATATGAAAATTGCCTTCAAGTCCTTCAGTAATTTTACTTCTGAGTCCCTCAACTTTTGACCTTGTACATTTTGATCATCATACTGAATTTTATTTCAATCATACATTTGATAAATTGCATTCAAAGTCCTTCAAATTTTGAAAAATCTACACTTCAATCCTTAAGTTCACATTTTTGTACACTTTTAGTCATTTTTTCTTCTTTTGCATTGTTTCCCATCAATTTGCAATTTTTTGCTTATCACTTGATGAGGCGCCCTTCTTCAGTGTTACTCTATTTATGGCCTCCCTTCTTCAGTGTTACTCTATTTATGGCCTCTTTTTGAAAAGCCTCTCCTTTGTAAAAGGTTCTTCCAATAGCCTCTTCATCAAAGACCTCCATTTTAGGAGGTCTTCTTATTCAAGACCACTTCTTCAACAACATCTCCCCTTTCAGGGAGCCTCTTATTCATGGTCTCTTCTTTGGAGACCTCCACCTTTCAGGGGGGTCTACTTATTCAAAGTCACTTCTTCAGTAGCTTTCCCTTTTTCGTGGGCCCTCTTATTTATGGCCACTTTGTTGAAGACCTCCTCCTTTTAGGGGGTCTACTTATTTAATGCCACTTTTTTAGGGGCTTTCCTCTTTTTAGGGGATCTTTTTATTCATGGCCTCTTTATTGGAGACCTTTCTCTTTCAAGAAATCTTACAAATGAATTTCTATCTCAGTATATTCATTTTTTTAAGAAATATCAGCAATCCAAGTACTGGTGTCAACTCCAAATCTTTTTCTTGGGGCTTCTACTTGTTCTTTTTTTTCAAGAACGAATCATTTTTCAAGGGGGAGCCAAATAAATATTCTGATAAGCTTTTTTCCACGTGAATGTTCGCTGTTGTAGTATCGTTTTCCATAAACGGCACCGTTTTTTTGTAATGATCACGTGGACAACAGATGCAAGGTCCACTCGTGTCACTCAAGCAAATTCCAACATGATTTGATCAGAGATTTGGGGTGTAAAATGGCAGTGTTTATGGATATGGGAGATGCTCTACGATGCGAAGCAAATATGTTTGAGCACCGAAAATATAAGTAAAGGTGATTAAAAATTAACTAACAATCACAAACAACTCAACCCAAGTGAAAATAATTTAAACTCAAGCAAATAAATATGGAATAAGCAAAAGAGAAGATTGAGTATGGTTTCAAGTGTAAAAGGTTGTATTAGATTCAAATTTTACAAGAATTGCTTATTTATAAAGTTTTGACCAAAGTGGTAGCCGTCAGATAAGAACCACGTGGCATCATCTCTAGGTGAAGCCTCACATCACTCATTCTGTCATGCATTTAATATATTGATAATAGGTCAGCCCACCATATACTCTAGGCTGACAATTCTGACATTCATTATTACAAAATCAATCATTACTAAAAATTGCATGTAGATCTTTTAAAAGATAGCAAGAGCTTCAGTCAAAGGGAGCTTCGTATTGGAGGTCTTCGGTGTCAAGAGCTTCGGGACAAAGAGTTTCGACTTCTTCTTTGACTTTTTATATAATGCTTCGATTTCAAAGTTTCAGCCACTTAGATAGTGGTTAGGCTCAAGGCTTCGGCCACTTGCCTATGCTTCGGCTTCAAGGCTTCAGGCACTTACATAGTGCTTCGGTTTTGAAATATGGGCTTCTTCTTGAACCTCGGTTTTGAGGTGTAACATAGTTCTTTTCATTATTTGTACTCATTTCAGCGCCCCATCTCAAAATTCAAACAACTTTGTTGATAATGCTGATGAGAATTCATCTCATTTTGATATTTTGAAATTTAAAATATGGGTCATTTTTTAATGGCTTTTTGAGAATTCAATACGAACTCTATCTAATTCTGATTTTTTTGTACTGTCTTGCACCGGTTTCAGAATGTGTTATCTATTCGGAAAAATGTCCATTTGAATACAATTATCACATTGTAGCAGGTATTGTGTTCGACTAATCCTCTGTATTGTTTGATTTTAAGGTTTGGGTAAGAAGTTCACCTGATGCGTGTCGAATTGCAGATTGCATCACGCAACAGAAATTGCAACCTGTGTTTAGGGGTTCAATCATATGGGGATGCACAAAAATTGTAGAGGTATGTCTGTTTATTTGATCTTCAACTTAGGGAGAGTCTCATTTAAATGGATTAAACTATTGTATGCCATAGTTTTCATTATTTTCCTTTCTATGGATGCTTCACCTTAGCTGTTCTTTAGATCTCGTGGTATGTCACAGCCTTCAATTACGACGCTATAATTACAATGAAATGGCGAAGGCCTTGTTACAATGTTGAGAATTCCAAATCTCGAC
>CAIGRP010015902.1:0-11479 GCA_903798385.1 Fraxinus cuspidata
AAGATTGTTGTGGTTAGCCATTGCTTGAGAGTGTAAAATCTTAATTTTAAAATGAGCACCTCGCTCTGAAACCAATTGATAGCCTAAGAATAGCTAATCAAGAGAGAGGTGAATTTATTTTTAAAACTTTTTCGATAAAACTAACCTAAAATCAAGCACGTAATAACTAGATTGATTAATTCAAATAATAAGCACGAATATGAAAGCAATAAGTAAAGAGGAATATGCAAACAATATAATTATGGAGATTCTATCAAATACAATGATCTACGTCCTCCGTTACCAAGCTCTCTAGCACGAGCAAGACCAATTTCACTATATTGTTGTATTGCAATCCAACCATTTACAAAGTTTTTGGTGACTTACAAACAAAGAGCACAGATCCTTATAAAGTGTTGAGCTTTACATGACTTCAACACGACCCACAAGTTTAAAGAGAATTGAATTTACAATTCTCTCTTAATAAATGATATGATCACAATTAAGTACCAATAGAGAAATAGGCTAACACTTTAATAGATAGAAATGAATGGAGATCAAGTGTTAGGTATGGAAAACTTTGATGTGTGGAATGATTTTCAAGAGTTAATTTGATCAAAAGTTTTCAAGACTAAAATGATTTGATAATAAATGATATGAGAAATCAATATAATTTTGCTCAAAAGAATTTCACTTGAATGCTCTTGAATATGTGTTTTTTAATGTAAAGTGAATGGTATTTATAGCAATCAAAACGTCAAAAGTTTTGCCCAATCGGATGACCCCTATTGGACGTCCGCTACTGTACCGGACAATTGAACTAGCCTTGAGCATCAAAACTCAGAACAATTAAAATTTTGACCGTTGGGCCACCAGACGTCCGCCAGAGCAGAAGTCTTCAGTTTACTCTTTTCTTGATTATTTTTTCAAGTGTACATACTTAAGGAACATATTCACTTAACTTTTCAAAATAAATATTATTGGTAAAGAATTTAAAAGTCAAGTTAAATTTTTTGTCACATCGAAAATAATTTTCTATGCAAGCGTTTTTGTGGAAAGTTTATCTTGTGCATAAAAATTTGACTTACGAGCTTGTAGTGATTCATTGCTAAGAATTAAAGTATTTTATTTTTACATATGGATTCAAGTCATTTAAGTCTAATGTCTTCGATTGATTTGGTGCGAGTACTTGATTTGTCTCCGATTGTTTTGACGCGAGTATTCGATTTCCAAACTTAATTGTGAATGTTTATCAGGTTCGCAACATGTAACAATGAAGACTTGAATATAAATGTTATAGATAAGAATACTTTGTTTGTTATAATTAAAACTCGAAATCAACCATAGGTCAACATGGTTGCTGCTCGAGTGTGCATTTCAAGGGCTTGTCGCTCGTTTGGTGCAGTGCGGCGGTCATTTATGTTGAATTTTCACTTTTAATTTCAAAATTAATGTTTTTTCAACCTTCATTCACTAATTTGTAGTTCATCTGAAAATAATTTTCAATGTCCAAATATGTCAAACTCATCTACTTAATGAATAGAACATAATTGACCTATTTTTCACTCAATTCAAGTAGCGAGACCCAAATATTTGATCGAAAATTGATAAATTAACTATCTCCAACAAAACCTTTGTCAGAATTTCGTAAAACTATACACCACTATGGAGATTTCTTTCCATTTTCTGTAGCAATTTCTCAATATATGGGAAATTTGTGGAGAAATTTAAAGAAAAGCCGATAGTAGAGAGGGAATATGTCAGATGGTGAAAATGTTCTAAAGACGAAGTACGAACAAACTGATATCTTAGAAAATCAAATCGATGCCACAAATCATACAGATCTGCAAAGATTCTTTTTTATTAAGAGCTTGTTGGAAATGATTACTTAAAAAGTTATGTTTTGATTACTTAAAAAGTTACTTAAACAGTTTTTTTTTTTTTTGAATTTAATGTGTGCTTGAAAGGTTGTCATTGAGTAAATGGTGAAAAAACTAATGTGAATTAGAATTCCAATTTAGTTTATGCTTTAAGATAACAAATTGATAGCTATTAAAGAAAATACTTGTTGTATATCACTATTTATATAATCTTATATAGATTAATGAAGTGTTAAAAAGAAAGTGAAAGAGTATTTTTATTATTTAATTGATCAGATTTTGACCCAATCAAATCTCATCACATCATACATCATTTATTAGTACATAAATCTGTAAGTGGGCATTTACATGTAACACAATAGAGATATTAATACTAACATTTGGTGCAATTTCTTAGATATAGACACTCCAAGATTTTAATTCTAATTTAGGAAGTCTTGTAGCGGGCAAGTAAAAATATTTATTTCTTACTTTTAAGTACAAAAATGTAACTTATATAAAAAAAAAAATTCTTTACCTTACTTCAAAATAAGCTTGAAACCTGCCTTTTTCTATTATAAAACATATATTCTTTAGGCTTAGACAAACATATTCCTAATCTTAATGTGTGGCGAATTATTGAAAGTCCATTCGGCACGGTTGCTTTGTGTAGCGCTTTTAGCAACAGAGGCTTATAAAAATAAGATCAAAAATATTGGCTGCTTGATTGTCAATTAAAAAGTGTTGTGAACATTAAATTGACAATTTACACCATAAATAAAAATGTCCTTTGATTTAATTGTACATGCTACATCGTTATTTGGCTAAATATTAACGATTATTATATCTTGTAGTAGTTTTTTTATAAATGACACTTAGGATAATTAGCCAAAAAAGTTCCTATCATTTGCATTCATAGCAAAAATAGTCCTTATTGTTTCAAATTTAACATTTACACCCTCATTTTAAACCATTCTTGCGGAATTGGTTCTTTCCGTTACATTCCGTAAATTCCACCATGAAATAAATGCATGGAATTCACTCATATTGTTTGAAAATGGTAAATTAGTCAAGTCACTATTTTTTTGGGCGGAAAGACTCTTGTACATCCTATACTAGATATCAAAGAGTTTTATCGTGGCCATTCATAAAAATAGAAGGAGAATTGGCGAAAAACAAAATCACCAAATGGAATAAGCCACATAAAACCTCACTTTTCCAAAATCCTCCAAAAGGAAGACGCCTCCCATTGAACCCATTCCACTACCACATTCCCACTGCCATTCCGACACCGACAACTTCAATGTCGACGCTAATAAGTCTTATTTTCAATTTTTGAAATGGGTTGTGATTTTTTATAAATCGATTTTACTCCGGGCAGCTGACCCTTGTTGAATCGATTAAACAATTTCTTGAGGCATGTATTGAAAAAGACAATGGCATTAGTAATCTCTTCGTTACATTTGCTACCATTGACATTGTGTCGAGTTTGAGGGATAAATACCATTGTTCCAAACAGAAACAAATTTCTTAGAAAAACTTTATTGGAGATACCAAAAGACTGTGAGAGCATAGTACATGCGTTCGTCACTAGTAATTTCAATTGGATCACTCTTTGAACATGAAGACCATATAACATACGTTCGTCACTTGTACAATAATTTTTGTGCTACTCATAAGGTCCTAGCTTTAAAAAATTGTATGTGGGATGTTGGAAGAGCGACAACAATTCCAAAAATGTTAGAACACAAGCAAAGGATGCTAGATTTGGATCTAGCAGTATATGGGTGGCTTAAGTTAAAACCAGCTTCTCAATAGTCTAAATTACACTTCCAGAAAGGGACTAGATGTATGTGAATCTTTCAATAGAACATTACTTAATGCAAGGTAGCAACCAATATTGACAATGCTAGAAGAAATTAGGGTATATTTGATGAAAAGGATTGTGATCTGAAGGAAAGCTTGTGAAAAGTGGAATGGAGAAATTGGGCCTAGAGTTCAAAAGATATTGAGCAAGAATGGTGAACTTGCAAGGAGAGAGTATGCAGATTACTCAGGCAATGAAAAGTTACAAGTCAGGCACAACCCTAAATGCTGCAAAAACTTGTTTTTGTCGAGCTTGGCAGTTGATTAGGATCCTTTGTTGCCATGTGATTGCATCTTTAATCACAAGGGGAATGAAGGTTATTGACTATATAGATGACATCTACAAGATGGAGACGTGTTAGAACATATACACCTCTATCTCACCCGTGACATGTCCAGATTTATGGCCTAATCTAGGTCTCCGCGACTCTGCCCCTTGAATCTACCTTTCTACACTAAAAGGTCAGGGGACCAAAGAAGGCTAGACGAAAGGAAGCTAATTAACGTGTAGGTATGGAATCACCAAGTGATGCTAAGGCATCTTCAAGCAATGCTAGGGTATAAACAGGAAATGCAAGTAGGTTGGGGTTGAAGATGAAGTGCAAGAAGTGTCGACAAATAGGTCACAACAAGAGAACCTGTAGCACTTTGCCACCACTAAATGCTTTCTGAGGATGTGGGATATCCAAATATTTTTTTACTCTTTAAATTCTGATTGCTGCAATCGTTTTTCGTAGATCTTATAAATTCTTCTCTGACGGCTCAATGCAATATGCATGGCAAGTAGTTTAGCATATCATAAATATTGAGATCATGTTCCGTTGGTTCACAATGTAATTATCTATTGTGTAGCAGGTTAATATTGAGAACTTGTACTAAATAGCTTTTCAATTATTATTTATGCAAATGGATAAGGGTTAGGGATGATATTTGCCGATAACGTTTTGAGCTGAGGCCTAAACTTGTAACTTACATCAAACCGTGACGATGATATTTACAAAAAACGTTTAGAGAGGAAAACATAAAGCGACTTGACTAATTTACCCTTCTCAAATAATATGATGAAATTCCATGCAATTATTTCACCCTTGAATTAATGAAACGCGACGGAAATGACCAATTCCACAAAAAAATGTTTGAAATGAGGTTGATAATGTCAAATTTGAAACAATATGGACTATTTTGGCACTGAATGCAAACAATAAGGATGTTTTCTGCTAATTACAATAAGATATATTTATAAAATCTAATAAAATTAAAATTATGGATGAATTATTATGGAATAATTATTTTAGTATAAATCTTATTATTTAAAATTCATTTGTTTAGATTATAAATGCTACCTGAGGATGTGGGGATATCCAAATATTTTTTTACTCTTTGAATTCTGATTGCTGCAATCGTTTTTTGTAGATCTTATAAATTCTTCTCTAACAGCTCAATGCAATATACATGGCAAGTAGTTTAGCATATCATAAATATTGAGATCATGTTCCGTTGGTTCACAATGTAATTATCTATTGTGTAGCAGGTTAATATTGAGAACTTGTACTAAATAGCTTTTCAATTATTATTTATGCAAATGGATAAGGGTTAGGGATGATATTTGCCGATAACGTTTTGAGCTGAGGCCTAAACTTGTAACTTACATCAAACCATGAGGATGATATTTACCAAAAACGTTTAGAGAGGAAAACATAAAGCGACTTGACAAATTTACCCTTCTCAAATAATATGATGAAATTCCACGCAATTATTTCACCGTGGAATTAATGAAACGCGACGGAAATGACCAATTCCGCAAGAAATGTTTGAAATGAGGTTGTCAATGTCAAATTTAAAACAATATAGACTATTTTAGCAGTGAATGCAAACAATAAGGATGTTTTCTGATAATTACAATAAGACTTATTTATAAAATCTAATAAAATTAAAATTATGGATGAATTATTATGGATGAATTATTTTAGTATAAATCTTATTATTTAAAATTCATTTTTTTAGATTATAAATGTTACTGCTAGGTGCCTAATCAATTTAAAAGTTTAGCTATTTAAATGGATGCGTACACATCTCATGTAATGAATTATGCAATTCTTTTTCTTTTTCCCTTTCTTGTGTAGCAATATATTTAATAACAACGAAATTAATTTTCCAAATGCATTTACAATAAAATTTTCAAAATATTAGTTGATATTTCTAAAATACACTTTACAGCAAAAATACATATTTTTAGACTTTTCGAGAAATTTCAAGTTGTCATATCGTATGCGTAAATTTAGGAGCCAAAAAATTGTTTTTATGTTTTTGAAATATTGTTGCGTGAGTTCAATTTAATATATTAAATTCATAATAGAAACCAGTTACTATCATTCACTTTGCCCAACAGGTTTCAATTATGCCTGCTATTTGAGGATTCTCGTGGCATGGAATTTCAGGCCGTTTACCCTTAAAACCAATAGTCACTACAACGTATAATAATGAAGGCATATAGTTAAGACTTATCATCTAAATGAATTCAAGTAAATGAGAGAAAGAAATAACAAAGAACAAACTAGATTGCAATGACAAATTGCAGAAAGGGTTAAAAGAACCGAATATCATGAATTTTATGAGCAGTTACAATCACAGAAATGAAACTTCACTAACAGTTCATTCAAAAAAGTATGATTAGGAATGTCAATTCGACTCGTTGGTTCGGCATCCCATGACTCGGTCCGTAAGATGCTCGAATCGACTAGGTTCGTGGCTTGGGTTGAGCCTCATTGTCGAATGATGGCTTGAGCTCGAGCCAGACGAGCTACACCCAAACGGGTTGACCCGCATGGCAGGCCAAAATTGGCCAGTGTCACGGGCCCGATTGCCTGCCAGAAGTGGCAGCTACCAGGCTCCTTCAGGCAGGTGGCTACATAAAAAAGGGCCGGCTCGATTTGGCTAGACTCTAATCGATAAATCCCAAGCCTAAAGCTTGAGTCGGCTTTGATTTTTCGATCAAGCTTTGGCTCGGATCGGGCTTTTTTTGCCCGATCCGCGCTAGAGCATAATCTTTGGCTAGCGAGCCGTAAGTATGATGCTTGCTAAATAAGAAGATTAACATAAAATTCTATGATGGTATATAATTTTCGAGCAGGCTCCATTACGTTCCTAAGTACGATGCTTGTTAAATAAGAAGATTAACAGAAAATTCTATGATGGTATATAATTTTTGAAAAAAACAGTACATTGATGCATTTGATAAGGAACAAAATGAAATATTGTTACCCTGTTATCTTCAGCATATTTGGTCCCTATTTGACAACCTTTAAACAATTTTTTTTTTTACTCATTTTCAACCTCGTATTTTTACAATTAAATATTTTGCGTGTAACTCAAATTTATTTTCAAGCTTTTAACCACACATTCTCTAAAAAAATCACTATTTCAAAATTTATTTTTTTTGAAAAAAAACTCTTTCATAGTTGTCAAAGAAGGGCTTGATACAGGTGTATTAAAAAATACATCAATAATGGCAATTAAGTAGTATTCGACAACAGTAAGGTCAATGACATATTATCCAGCACTTTCCTAATTAAGATACCCAACAATCGCGGTTTCATGGGACTCCTCTGAAAAAGTTAATGGCGGAGGCAGATGCCACGTGTTTAGGGTTCCGTCGTGGTGCGCGGCCGTTCTTTCACCAATAATATTGCCGGTTTATAAGGAGGCTTCGTGGCTCTTTCTTTATTCGCGCACGACAGTGACTATATCCGAGGAAGTGAGACTCATTTTGGTCCCCTGGACAAACCAACCTAACTTTTCCCAATTTCACATCCCTAGTCTTTGTTTTTGCCCCCAATTTGACAGGGATTGAGACTTAAATAAAAATTAAAGTAAAAAACTAATTTTAATCATATATTTTATAAATATTATAACATTTTAACTATATATTTTATCAACTTTATCAAAATTTATTAAAAATCTGATTTTGTTAAAGTACTATGATAGATCATTTATGTACTTTTTCTTACGTAAGATATTTTACTTGGATTACGCCATTTATACGATGATAGTTGACATCATTGTTGACATGTGCAGTGTTGTCAAAAAATCATTGGCTGTAAAAAAATGTTTTTTTTTTTTTGTTTAAATTGTCCAATGAAAAAATGTCATATAACATGGTGTCAATTACGATGTAAAAAAATGATGTTCACCTAGCATGATTGATTTTACTTTGTATAATTGAGATAACTTCACAAATGGTCATCTAAGAAATTTTCAATTATTTATAAAAGTAACTTATTTATTAAAATTAATATTACATAATTGGCCACTTCTATAGCGACATTCAATCCAAATTCAATGTCGACCCATTGAACATGTATGTCGACCCACGATCATTTGTACATGTTGTATAAGTTCGCATCTTCGAAATAGATATGTAATTCTTAAGAATAAGAACATCACGTTCATCTCAATTAACACCCTTTAACCATAACTCTATTTTAAACATTAGTAAATTTGTAAGAACTTTGCGACAAAGTTAAAACGGGAGGCCAACTAAAAGGAATATTCATTTTAACGGTCATTAGTCGACATGGAGGTTTAATAGCTATTACGCAGTACATGACATTAATTAAGCTAACGAAGTGACCAAGTATGCATCGAGATTTATTATAGTGATGAAATAAGCTACACAATACTTTTGATGGTCATTTTAAATATTTATTTGAACTTCAGTTACCATTAATGAAATTAACAAATTTAAAATCTTGGTAGTTTAATCTTGTTAATTATCATAGGGTTAAATTCATCAATAATTATCCAACTTTATACTTAGGTCATCATTGCTACCCAATTTGATTTTGTTTCACCATGGCCACCCAACTTTATATTTAGTGTCATTATAACCACCCAATTTGATTTTATTTCACCAGGGACACTCAATTTATTATCACTATTTTCAATAATTTTAAAAGGGATAAAACGGTAACTTTGTATTATATATAAAATAAATTAAGAAAAAAATAAAAAAAATATTTAAAATTTAAAATTATTTATTTTAAATAAGTTTTTATTTTATTTTAAAAACTTTTTATTTAAGGAATGTCTTTTTTAAAATATATTTTTATTTTATTTTTCTAAGTAACCTTTTTTAAATAAGTTGTTATTTTATTTTATTTTTCTAAGTAACTTTTTGCTAATTAAGTTTTTATTTTATTTTATTTTTCTAAGTAATCTTTTTTTTAAATAAGTATATATTTTATTTTATTTTTTTAAAGTAACATTTTTTAAAAAATAAGTTTTTATTTTATTTTTTTAAGTAACATTTTTAAAAAAATAAGTTTTTATTTTATTTTATTTTTTAAGTAATTTTTTTTTAAATAAGTTTTTTTTAAATTTATTTTAAATAAAATACAAAGTTATCGTTTTACCCGTTTTAAAATTAATGGAAATGGTGAAAAGAAGTTGAGTGATCATATTGAAATATTATATGAAATAGGATGGTCATAGTGAAACAAAATCAAATTGAGTGATCATGGTGACACTAAGTATATAGTTTGGTGACCATTGGTAGATTTAACTCAATTACCATATTATCGATTACTAATTACTAAAAAGGAAATATTATTCTTGTTCAATTAATGTATCGTGATGATATATTTGATGCAATCTGAATGTAACTCATTAATGTAGGCTCCAAAAATCCACAAGCCTTGCTGTCATCAGATCTTCAATTATGCATCTACATACCAATATGTTACCATTAGCAAAAAAAAGATCATCAAACCAAGTAAAAGGCTGGAGATTGGTGGTATGCGAACTGTTAAATTAATTGTCTCACAAAGTCGTATGTTGTATTGGGTATGGGAAATGCATATAAGTAGAGATTGTACTAGATTTTTAGAATTGCATACTTTTAACTTTATTGGTGCATACATATGTATATGAGAGGAATCCTTATGGAACAAGGATTATGTAAGCCTTAATTCCATGTCTCAAGCGGTTATTGGTTTGCGAAACTCCTTGTTGAGTTATGGTAAGTTTCCTTCTAGAGTTTCTTTTNAATCCTTATGGAACAAGGATTATGTGAGCCTTAATTCCATGTCTCAAGCGGTTATTGGTTTGCGAAACTCCTTGTTGAGTTATGGTAAGTTTCCTTCTAGAGTTTCTTTTCTTGTGTAATTAGGTTTCCTTTTAGAAGATTGATTCTGTAACGTTTTTTTGATCTCCAAGGATAATGTGCTCACTTGAGGGACTGACAATGTAGATTACTTATCTTATACTTTTCCCTAAAGCATATCCAAGACAAGCTTCAGATGTCACAGTCATCAGACCAAGTAAAAGGCTGGAGATTGGTGGTATGCTAACTGTTAAGTTAAGTGTCTCACAAAGTCGTATGTCGTATATGGTATGGGAAAGGCAAATAAGTAGAGATTCGACTAGATTTTCAGAATTGCGTACTTTTAACTTTATTGGTGCATAGATATGTGTATGATAGGAATCCTTATGGAACAAGGATTATGTAAGCCTTAATTCCATGTCTCAAGTGGTCATTGGTTTGCGAAACTCCTTGATATGAACCCACGTAGCGAAGAACTACAAAACTTACGATTAGATTGAAATCGAACTCAAAATATTCAGAAAAATCAAAGCTTTGGATTTGATTCGAAAATAACGAATCAAAATAATCAACCAAATGTAGACGAATGTTGACCATTTTGATTGAATATTTGAGAATCTCATCCGATTGATTTGAACGCCACAAGAATAATTCTTGATAAGTTCACAAATTATCCAACGAAGAACAATAGATTGAAAGCAAATTTGCTTCACAAAATAATTCTCAATAATGTATTTTTTTTCAATGAAATAATAGTTCCTACTTATATGGAACACATCTAAACCCTAGACTAAATGAAAATAAAGTCTAAAAGATTACAAAAGATACAAAGAATAGAATTTTAACATAATAGAAGATTACACGAAATTTGAAAAATTTGCGTCCATTTGGTCTATGCGGTCGCATAGTGGTCGTACAGCTTTAATTTTGAAATCTCTTTTTTCTCGTGCAGAATTTTGTGTCGTTTCCTAATTGTACTCATGGATGGAAATTCGACAAACGAGCAGAAAGTTATGCTCATTTTCATCCACGATGCTCATTTTTTCAAATATCTTCCAAATCTTAAATCCAATGCACTCAACTTGATTCCGCCTTCATGTCTAACATGTAAGTTGTTGTTTGACTTTTTGCACTCGAGCTCTCAGCCTCCATATTTTGGACAACTAATTTCATGACCTCCTTGATCCTCCATAATTCTTGATCTTGCCTTTGGTTTCTCTTCAAGTTGAGCCGAATCTTTGTAAGTTTGTTGTCTTTCTTGGATCACATCATCTTTGCAAGTTTGTTGTCTTTCTTAGATCACATCATCCCCTCTCTCTCTTCGAAAGGATTCGACCTCGAATCTGTAACTGCATCAAACGAAGTAACACTAGAAACGTCGATGATAAAAATTATAATATACTTACCCTGAAAGTCCAAGTTGTAGCCATTGTTCTCAATCATAGCAATGACATGGAATGGTCCATCTCCTCTAGGGTGTAGTTTGGACCTCATTTGAGTTCGTATCCGCATCTTTCATATGTACAACTAATCACCATTGCCTAGATCAAATCATACAAGCCTTGAATGCGCCATTTTGCAAGTTTGAGACATTTCAAGAACAATCTCATGTTTTCCATCTAAGCTACCACTTACATGAATAGTTAAAGCGATTAAACCCGAAAAAATTAGAGGA
>CAIGRP010015905.1:0-16599 GCA_903798385.1 Fraxinus cuspidata
GTTTGGAGATGTTTTTGGTTATGATTGAACTCATAACGTTATACACATTTATGAGCTATAGGAAATCTATAATTGATGAAAATAGTAGAAACAAGTTTGGTGTTAAATTGAAGCCTGAGAGTTATAATTCTGAGGTTAAAACGACTAATAAAATGGAAATTGGATCGAATCTAGTTATTCCGGTGAATTCAGATACTGAGACCGTCTCATCAGAGAATAGTGAGACTGGAAGTGTGGCTGAATTCAGATGAGGGCAACGGGGGATTGTTGTTCCTGCGAGAGTTTGGCAAGAGTCGAATAGGATGCATAAAATACCAGACTCGTCTTCACCGAGGTCAAAAGTTATTGGATTGAATATAACTACAGGTCCTCCAAAAGTAATTGGTGCAAAGAAATTTTTGAGTGAGAATCCTTTATCATCTCCTAGGGGCTTACCACCACTTCGAGGGGGCATGAGGCCAGCATCGCCGAGCAAGTTGTCTATGATGACTTCTACTCCATTAAGGGGGATGTATAGTCCGACGAGAATAAGAAATGGAGCAGGGAACGTGTCCAGTATTTTTAATGTGAGCAGTATGTTGTCAATGATGAGCTTTGTCACTGATGCGAGGAGAGGAAAGTTGGAGGAGAGTCGGATTTTTTATGCACATGATCTGAGGCTACTGTATAACCGGCAGTTGCACTGGGGATTTGTGAATGCAAAAGAGGTATTAATTTTCCCCCAGTTGTTTTTGCCTTTTAATGAAATCGAAGATAATCAACTTACTGGTTATATTGTCTTTTGGGAGTATCGTGCACTATATCTATTGTTTGCTCCCTATCCTGCTGAGGCTTATATTATGATATAGGAAACGTCAAAAGAATAGTATGGTTGGATAAAGATGGCTAAAGGTTTTTTAGTAGACTTGTTTCTAACTCAATAATGAGGCCTAGTTCTAGTTGCTTCTTATATAATTGTACACCATACTTAGCTTCTGGGTAAGTGCAAATGTGGCGAGTATAACCTACAAGAAGGAACAACAAAATTGTTTCCGAGGGTTCCACTTAAGCATGCGTCTGGTTCTGTTTACATCATTCCACAAATCAGATATAAAGTTGGTAGATAATCTTCTATTCCTACACAGCACATGGAATTTTCATAGTGCTGAAGCCTTCTCTGGCTCCTGATTGTAGCATACCATGTGCTTGAACACGAAAATGAATATAGTACGACTCATAGATTCATAATGTCTCATTTTTTATAATGTTCTTGGGAGGGGATACACGTATCTTTTAATTGTTTTTATTGCTCTCAGGTTTAAAGTAATTATTCTAAACCTTTTGATATTTGTTTACAATTTATTGGGTGCTAATATGGATCCTCTCCCTTTCCCCATGGACACACACAAATACAGCACAGGCCAGGGCGTTTCTATTTTTAATATTGAGTAGCGTTCTTCTAACCTTTTAAAAAACTCAAGCCTTCAGCTACAGTAGCTTTGCTGTTTCATTTTTCATTGTAGTTGTTCCTTGTGGTTTCATATCAATGAAAATTTTCTTTCTGCGCAGAAATGGATGGGAATTCATGTTGATGAGTAAAGGCTTATATTTATACTTGACTCTGACACACAGGGAATGCGAGATGAGTTTTAATTCCAGGGTGTTTATATGGGAAATTTTACGATTTGAGTAAATGAGGGAATGAGTTAAATAATTTTTTATTATGCAAATGAATGACATTCTGGTTGAGATGGATCAGATATTAACCAAATTTAGGCCGTTTCCAGTAGTTATTGGCCTGTTGCTGGATATATCTTACTCATATTTGTTTGGAAACAAAAGATAAAACCAGGGAGTTTTATTTTATGTTGATCAAAGACAAGCCTTTCAAGTCAAATTAGGTCTTCCTTGTATGGAGTCTATGGTCTGACAATAATACTTGCACTTCTTTGTACGGGTTAATAACCCAAATAGCCATTGAACTTTGCAAAAAGTTTTCACATGGTCATCGAACTTTTAAAATCACCCAAGTCATCATTGAACTTTGCAAAAGATTTACACATGGTCACTGAACTTTAAAAATCACTCCATTCATCACTAAACTTTGTAAAAAAATTCCACAAGGTGATTGAACTTTGCAAAAAGACCAGAGGATCACTGTTAACCACTGGGAAACATTTTGCAAAGTTCAGTGATGAATGAGATGATTTTTAAAGTTCAACGACCTGTGGAAACCTTTGCAAAGTTCAGTGACTCCGTGTAAAGCTTTTGCAAAGTTCAGTGATGACTTAAAATTTTGTAAAGAAAATACAAAACGACAAATTTGTCGTTTTGAGTGTTTTCAGTTATAATCAAGTCAAAATTTTCAAAACTTGTTTTTGGTGTTTTCAAAACAATTTTTCAAAATGTCAAAGAGAATACATTTTCAACAATCTCAAAATGGATATTCAAAACAGAAAACTAAAAATGAATTCAAAACTCAAAACACAAAACTGAAATACAAAGAGAACAGTTCATAAGCTTTTTATGCTTGAATCAGGGTTAATAACCCAAATGGTCACTGAACTTCGTAAAAAGTTTTCACAGGGTAACTAAACTTTAAAAATTACCTAAGTCATCACTTAACTTTGCAAAATGTTTACATGGGGCCACTGATCTTTAAAAATCACTCCATTCATCACTAAACTTGTTAAAAAATTTCCTCAAGGTCATTCAACTTTACAAAAGGTTTCACAGGGAATCAGTGATCCCGTGGGAAACTTTTTGCAAAGTTCAGTGATAAATGTGATGATTTTTAAAGTTCATTAACCCGTGGAAACTTTTTGCAAAGTTCAGTGATGACTTGGGTGATTTTTAAAGTTTAGTGACCCTGGGAAACATTTTGCAAAGTTCAGTGATGAATGAGATGATTTTTAAAGTTCAATGACCTGTGGAAACCTTTGCAAAGTTCAGTGACTCCGTGTAAACCTTTTGCAAAGTTCAGTGATGAGTTGGGTGATTTTTAAAGTTTAGTGACCCTGTGAAAACTTTTTGGAAAGTTCAGTGACCATTTCGGTTATTAACTCTCTTTATACAGACACATTTTGCTTTTCACTTGATGATTGATATGCACAATGCCCTCACTCTTTGTTGTCTGCCGACACTATCGCCTCCTTATATCTTTCTCTGGTGCTAGATTCCAGAGATGATACTTATGTCAATGAAAAGTTTCCTTGTTCTTTTTTATTTTTTAGTGATTTGACTTTTTGAATGGAGTATTCAGTGCAAAAGAATTTTCATTTGTATGTTCTCATTACACCAGAGAAGTCTATATAATGCATGGATATCTACTACCAAATTGCGGCATTCTGTCAAGTCCAAGAGAATTGAATTACAATTGTTGAGACATAATCTGAAGCTATATTCCATCCTTTTAAGGACAGGTGAGACTGTTTTTCTCTAATGACTCTTTTCTAATATCGCTCTAGAGCTCAAATTCAGTATCTCTATTATTTGCCTATGAGGACTTTTAATATTTTTCAGATTCAAACAAGTTGAACTCTGTTGGGAAATTATTTCTTCAATACTCCTCTATTTTACTTTATATGTCGGTCTTCTGCATATCACTTTCTCTTTATAAATTTTCAAGGTCTGATTTGATCTATTGTGCATATATGCGAATTAGTTACTATAAGGCAAAGTATCATTCAAATTAAATTCTTTTAATTGGTTGTTGCTGGTGCTGCATATATTGGACTGCTGTAGTATTATATTGTCTTTCAGTTCCTTCATAGTCTGTTAAAGATCTCTGTCTCTTCATGTGCATGTGTGTAAATTGGATTGCTTCCACATCCCATCACCCCACCCCAGACTTATGTCGAATAATCTTTCTTCACAATCTGTATTTGACTTAAATTTATATTTAAGTAATGGATTCAAGATACATATACTGGTAATATGGTCGACAATTATTGAGTATATAGTCGTATTTGTTGAATGCAGGAACCATATTTACGAAATTGGGATCTAATCGATGTAGATCACAGCAATGCAGTATCGGGTGCTATAAAGGCATTAGAAGCCAGCATTATACACCTTCCTGTTGTAGGTGGTGCTAGGGTATGCTGGTGCTATTTTCTAACAACTACGATATTTCAGTTGTTGCCGCTTGTCTAATTTACTATGTACAGGACTTAAAAGAGCTGTCTGTTTCCTTTCTGGGTTTTTGTAAGTGCAGGCTAATGTGCAAAATGTGGAAGAGCCCATTTCTTCAGTTGTTGATGTGATGCAAGCAATGGCACCTTCAATATGCTCTTTGTTAACAATGGTGATTCCTCTTCTAAATTGGATAAACAACAAATGTGAATTTAGTATTTTCTTTAGTAATCTAGCAGATTTTTAGGTCTGTATTGAATCTCCAAGAATTCCTCCAGGCCAAAATTTGAAGAAGGTTGAACCAGTTCTCTTTTCTTGTCACAGTTGCCAAACTTAAAAGTAAATTAGTTCCGATGCGTTCTCACAAAAATTGGTTTCAAGCTTTTCAAATGCTAAGTGCTACATTGGATTTCTTCTCAAAATTTGTCCAGTATAGATCTCAGCATGACATCAATGGTGTTGTTGCAAATTGCACCAAAACATTATCCTCAAAGTTGATAACTGCTGAAACTACACGTCGTCATCATTCTATTGTATCTTATTTGCATTCTATAAGAAAACACAAGTATTTGTGATTCCACTTCAGGCATGTTCTCTTTAAACGTCTGTCATTATCAGTTCCCACTTTGATAGTGTTCCAACTTACATCAAGACATTTAATTTGAAACTCGGAAGTAATTTTTTTTTTTTCTAACACTTTAAACTTTTTCTTCAAAGATGGAAAGTTCTTATATTAATATTACTTGGTTATGCATTTGAAAAGTCATGGATGTGCAACATGCACTGTGATCTAAACTTAATGTCCCATTGCAGAAATTTTCTTCCCCCCCGCCATCGTGCAGCTCTTTCCTCCCTCTTAAAGGGTAAAACCACAGAAAATGTGCAATATGCACTGTGATCTAAACTTAATTGATGTTGTCTTAACTAGGACTAGAGATATCTTTGCTTTTAGGTTCAGGTTTAGTTATTTTCATCTTATGGTTAACGTGGGACTTAGACTTTATGAAGACAATGCTTAACTTTTTCTTTCCTCCACTTCATCAAAGAGAAATAAATTTTCTGATAACATTACGTGGTGGTTGTATGCCATTGAAAATCTCATAGCAAAGTTTGGACCTCAAAACCACCTGTCATAGCATTTGAAAAATGTTTCCACGTACAGATATATATCTCCAGTTGCACTAAATTGCAGTATCCACTGGTGGATTCAAAAATTGGTGATAACCGATAATGTGATTCTGATCAAAAGGAAAACAGTGTATTAAATTGAATACATATTTTGATGTTGTTAACTAGAACTAAGATCGATGAGCCTATAGGATCGAGATTTTTCCTTTTTTTGAGGTAATGGAACCTTAGTAACTGCTTTACTATCCATTTAACCCTTTTGTTTTATTTCTATTGAATTATTTGCACCCACAGGTTGAGCAAATGAACTTTTTGGTTTCTGAACTTGCCAACTTAAGTGCAAGAGTGCACAGTTCACTTGATGAATGCAAAGATACGTTGTCAACAAGATTCTTACCCTTGCCGGTAAAAATGAGCTTCAATGCTACCGGAAACTTTTTATTTAACCACTTAAAAGAGCGAAAAATATAGACTTTGAGCATGTTTGGATAAGCTTTACTTATAACTAATTTTATAAGTGAATACTAAATACGTGAGTTTTGATTAAATTTTTTATTTGTCCACAGAAATAAGTTACTCATTTCGACATTAAAGTGAGAGTCCTTCAAAACGAATAACTTTTTTTCACTTAGGAAAAACGTAACTTATATAAACATTTGGGAATAAATAAGTTAGTTACAAATATATTTTACTTGTATTATAGCTAAGCCAAACATGCTGGGCATGAGTTTGCATTTGAAGCCAGTGGTTTCTGTAGAAAATTCTGTGCAGCACTTACACAAGTTGTCATACCAGGTGATACATTGTAGCCTGAGGACCCAATTATTACAATTACAACGTGTACATGCGATATCGACAAAGAAAGTTTAAAGGTTATCCCATTTTACCGCTTACCTGAAATTCTGACATCTTCAATAGCTACTGGTTTGTTTCCAGTACCAAGAAAGTGCTGGTCGGAAAAGTGTTTCATACTTGTTTTGGATCGAAAAGGCACAGAATGGCTGGCCTCCTTTAAGGATTCATATAAAGCAGTTCCAAAAATTATTTTTATGCACATATGGTAGGGAAAAAGTCTTGTTTCTTAACAGCAAATTTAGATTGTATACAGGGCTTATTTCTATAGTTTTCAGTTACATGTGAACTGATGAAGTAAGATTTCCCAGTTTCATCATAGGAGGGTGATACTTGCAAAGTTATATTTTTTAAGAGCTATTAGTGAAATATTAGCGAGATTGTACAGAATGCTGAAGCAATGAAATGTTATGTAATTTGGTTTCCAAACACTTCCAACTTATAGGCCCGGATTTAAAAAAAAAAAAAATCGGATTTGATGCAGCCACGCAGACTGCTCATCTAGGCAAAGGGCCTGCCTAGGTCGGTTCATGAGCCCACGATGAGCTCGACTTACGAGCAAGCAGCTCGTGAGCTATTGGCTCGTGTCCACAGCTTGGCTCAAGGGTGAGGTGAGTCGACTAGTTGCTCATCCCTCTTAGCACCCTTTGTTGTAATCAACCTCCAATACATACATTACCAAACTTACAATTCAAAACTATGAATGAAATACTCGACAAGTAACTATATGCATGAGCACATTCCTAATCATGAGAATGATATTCGATTTGTGCTCTCAGTATGGTCTACTTCTCAAAGTTCACGCATTCTCTTACTATCTGAGTTCATTCATCTTTTACCTTTTGAGTAATGAATTTCACTACTGTATATAGAATGAGCTTAAATATCAATATGATTAACATGTACGCCTTCAGTGATTGTGGGTCCATCATTGTTGACCAAGACTAGAGAACATAATTATATATGTTGTTGCCTACTGAAACTCACATTACTGCATTGGGAATTACAATAAGTACCATTCAGATTTGTCTTATGTATATCTCAAGGCTACCAAGGGACGTCCCAGCATCGCCATATACCGAAGTCGGTCCTTCAAATACCTTATCATTGGCTATAATACCTTATCATTGGCTATCCTTAATTATTATTACACTATGAAAATCCTCAATCTACAGGTTGCCCAGCTTCCACTACAGACACGTGCTATTCATCATCAAATGCTAAGTCTGGAAGGGGTTAATTTGTATATATTGTCTTTTTATTATTATTCTTCATTTTATTCTCTGTATATATATGTTCTAGAAGCTTTCTCACTGGGCCAGAATGCAGTTAGTTTGTTAGGCATAAATGTATATATTTAGCCCACCACTGTACATTGTAAATATTATTTTCAACAGAAGAATATATCATTTTTGATTCTCTCATTTTCTCCATCTCCTTTGTGCACAGCCCTCTGCTTCTTTCATTCCAAACGTAACATGGTATCAGAGAGAGGGAGAGCACCTTCCATGGAGGATTCCCTTAGTTCAGATGATTCTTCTTCTTCCCCCACCCAACCCTCAGTTCGTTCCGGCCATCCATCAACCACCAACCATGCCGTGAACCTAACCAAATACCTTAACCTCACAGACCCTAGCAACCCATTTTGCCTCGACACCGGCGACAATCCTGCCGTGCTTTTGGTCACGGATTTCCTCACTAGCGATAACTATTCCACCTGGTCGCGAGCGATGCACAGAGCACTTCACGCGAAAAACAAGTTGGGCTTCATCTTTGGCTCAATCCCTAAACCAGCTGACCCAAATGATCTTCTCTTCGATTTGTGGGAACGCTGCAATGATATGGTGGTTTCTTGGCTACAGAATTCCATCAGCCCTCCCATCAAAGCTAGCGTGGCCTTAGTTGATAATGCCCGTGAGATCTGGCTTGATCTTGAGGATCGGTTCTCTCATCAAAATGGACCTCGAATTTATCAGCTCAAGAAATCCTTAGCTAGCCTCCTCCAAGAATCAGACACTGTAAGTGTCTATTACGGCAAGTTAAAAACTCTATGGGATGAGTTATTGATTTATGATCCTATTCCTGTTTGTACATGTGGTCCCATGAAAACACTCTCTGATCGTTACCAACGTGATTCTGTCTTCCAATTTTTGATGGGGTTGAATGACACCTACTCCCATGTTAGGGACCAGATTATGCTTCTCGATCCATTACCCCCACTGACCAAAGTATTTTCCCTCATCCAACAACAAGAACGCCACTACCAGATGGCCTCTGTCTCTCCCTCAACTGATTCCATGGCTTTTACCATCAGACAACCCTATCCCAATCCCACCAAATTCGCTCCCCATTCCAGACCTAAGAGAGACAGAGCTTACTGTACCTATTATAAGATCACTGGTCATACGTTTGAGACTGGATTTAAAGCTGGTAATGCTGAGGCACCTATTTGTTCTCACTGTAACATGTCTGGACATACGACGGAGAAATGCTACAAGCTTCATGGCTATCCACCTGGCCATAAACTGTTCAATAAATCCCAAGGTTCCTCTGCTCTTGCTGCTCAATCTTTTTCTGACCCAGAGGCTGCCAGTGATGCTCGAGTAGGCCTTACTAAGGCTCAATCCAGCAACTCATGGTTTTACTCCAACCTCGGGAGTTTTCCCCTATTGTTCAGCCTTCTGCTAATCAAATTCAAACCAATTTTCCATCAACTTCGACTCCTCACATTTCTGGTATATCGCTTTGCTTATCCACCAGCACACACTACACTTTATTGTCTCAACATGCTCCTTGGATTATCGATACAGGTGCAATAGACCATATGGTCTGTTGCCCCTCTTTGTTGACCACCATGACAGCCACAATTTCTCACTCAGTCAGGTTACCAAATGGGACAAATGTCCCCGTCACACACACAGGCACAGTTCAATTAACCAACTCCATTCTTCTCACTAACGTTTTATGTGTTCCATCATTTAAATTCAATTTGATTTCTGCCAAGAAATTGGCAGCCACACTCACCTGTTGTCTAGTGTTTTTCTCTAATTTTTGCCTCATACAGGACCTTCTTTCATGGACAACGATTGGGAAGGGTGAAGTGAGGAATGGACTTTATTACTTGCTTAAGACTGATGTTTCTCCCTCTACTCTAGCCACCACACTTCAGCCATTAACCAAGAACTTCATTACAGCTTCTGTTACTAGTTCTCATGATGTTACTGACCTATGGCATTGTCGCCTAGGTCACCTTTCATTTCCAATTTTACATATGATCACAGATCCTATTGTACGAGATCATGTTTCCGCCATTAATACAAAACCATGTTATGTTTGTCCATTAGCAAAATTTCATAGACTTTCATTTTCTCACAGCACACATAGAACAAAAAAAAACCCTTTGAAATGCTGCACTGTGACCTTTGGGGGCCAAGTTCAGTCCCTGCCTATGATGGTTCCCTTTACTTTCTCACCATAGTTGATGATTTCACTCCAAGTACATGGCTCTATCTCCTTCACAACAAAGCAGAAACCAGAAAAAATATCGAATCATTTGCCAACATGATTGAAACTCAATTTGATCTCAAAATCAAAATTCTAAGAAGTGACAATGGAAAAGAATTTCAAATGCAAGAATTTTTCAACACAAAAGGCATCATTCATCATACTAGTTATGTTGCCACACCCCAACAAAATGGGGTTGTGGAAAGAAAGCATCAACACATACTCAATGTTGCTAGAGCCTTAAAATTCCAAGCCAACATTCCTCTTGAATTTTGGAATGACTGTGTTCTAACAGCCACATATCTAATTAATAGAACCCCCTAGCCCCTTACTTAAAAATAAAACTCCTTTTGAATTTTTATTTAACCATCCACCTTCTTACTCTCACTTATGAGTTTTTGGTTCCCTTTGCTTTGCTTCCACTCTACATCAAGGTAGGAAGAAATTTGATCCTAGAGGTCGCATGTGCATCTTTCTCGGGTACCCTTTTGGTACTAAAGGCTACAAGCTTCTTGACCTTGAGTCAAGAACAACTTTCATCTCTCGGGATGTGCTATTCCATGAGACCATTTTTCCATTTCACACCATAAACACACATACCTCCCATGACCCCACTTTTGTCTATACACAACCCTTACCCGATACTCTTGACTTTCCCCTTCACTCCCTCACTTTACCACCTACCCAACCTCACCGACCAACCACTCATTCACCATCACCTGTTCTCCCCACCTCAACCATACCTGACTACTCTGTTCCCATATCTTCTCCTATACTTTCACCTACCATTTCCACCCCCAATACCTCATCTAACCCTCCTCTACGCAGGTCGTCTAGACTAAGAAGGGCACCACAGTATTTGCAAGAGTTTCATTGCAGCCAAACCTCACTCTTAGCTCCTTCTCAGTTGCTGTCCACTTCTACACCTGGTAATCACTGTTCTCTTGCTAATTTTTTATCTTACCAGAAATTTTCTTCTGCTTTCACTACCTTCTCCACGTCAATTTCTACCATTTCTGATCCCCTTACTTACAAACAAGCTGTAAAACACCCTGGTTGGCATCAAGCCATGGAAGCTGAGTTGTTAGCTTTGGAACAAAACCATACTTGGATCATCACTGACTTACCTCTTGGAAAAGAGGTTGTTGACTGCAAATATGTCTACAATACCAAGTTTAATGCTGATTGGTCTATAGAACGCTTAAAGTCAAGACTTGTAGCAAAGGGATTTACACAACAAGAAGGCATAGACTATACCGAGACATTTTCTCCAGTGGCTAAGCTTGTTACTGTGAGGGTTTTACTGTCCATTGCTGCTGTTAATGGCTGGTTCTTTTTTCGATTTGATGTCAACAACGCATTTCTCCATGGAGATTTGAATGAGGAGATTTATATGCGTAAACCACCCAGTTACACCAAAGGGGGACCCAACCAAGTTTGTAAACTCCTCAAGAGTCTCTATGGCCTTAAACAAGCATCACGGCAATGGTACTCTAAATTCTCTTCTTCACTCATTGCTTTTGGTCTTCACCAATCTAAAGCTGATTACAGTTTATTTACTAAATTAGATGGCACTTCTTTCACTACCCTTCCAGTTTACGTAGATGATATTATTGTTGCTGGAAATTGTGCTTCTTCTATTGCATCTCTTAAATGTTTCCTCAACACCCAATTTAAAATCAAAGATCTTGGTTGTTTGCGCTACTTTCTTAGCTTGGAAGTTGCTAGATCCTCCAAAGGGATTCATTTATGCCAAAGAAAATATGCTTTGGACATATTGGCGGACTTCGATACCCTTAGCAGTAAGCCCCTTCAGCTCCCTCTTGAGCAGAATTTCAAACTTAGCAAGTCTACTGGAGTTCCCCTCTCAGACCCAAGTACCTATAGACGTCTTATAGGTCGTTTGCTGTACCTCACAATTACCAGGCCAGATATATCCTATGATGTCCAGCTCCAGAGTCAGTTTATGGATCATCCCACCCCCTCCCACTTGGCCACAGCCCACAAGGTACTTCGATACATTAAAGCTGCTCCCGGCCAAGGCATATTACTTTCATCTTCTTCCAAGCTTCAGATCAAAGCCTTTTGTGACTCTGATTGGGCATCATGTCCTGACACACGTAGAAGTGTCACCGGGCTATTGTGTATTTCTTGGGAATTCTCTAGTCTCTTGGAGATCCAAGAAACAATCCATTGTTTCTCGTTCCTCCGCTGAAGTCGAGTATCGCTCTATGGCCACTACATGTTCTGAAATTACTTGGGTTCATCATCTACTCATTGATCTTCAAGTTCCTCATCGATCTTCAAGTTCCTCATCCACAAGCTGCATTACTTTACTGTGACAACCAAGCAGCTCTCCATATAGCTGCCAATCCCGTTTTCCACGAAAGAACGAAGCATATTAAGTTGGATTGCCACTTAATCCGAGACAAGATTCAAGAGGGAAGCATCACCACTGCTCACATTGCATCAAACAGTCAGCTAGCTGATATTTTTACCAAAGCTTTACCCTCCTATCTTCTTCGGCAACACTTATTCAAGATGGGAATAGTGAATCTCTATTCTCCATCTTGTTGGGGGCTATTACACTATGAAAATCCTCAATCTACAGGTTGCCCAGCTTCCACTACAGACACGTGCCATTCGTCATCAAATGCTAAGTCTGGAAAGGGTTAATTTGTATATATTGTCTTTTTATTATTATTCTTCATTTTATTCTCTGTATATATATGTTCTAGAAGCTTTCTCACTGGGCCAGAATGCAGTTAGTTTGTTAGGCATAAATGTATATATTTAGCCCACCACTGTACATTGTAAATCATTATTTTCAACAGAAGAATATATCATTTTTTATTCTCTCATTTTCTCCATCTCCTTCGTGCACAGCTCTCTGCTTCTTTCATTCCAAACATAACAATTATCCTTGGGAATCTCAAGTGATCTATCTATCCAAATGCGAAATATAGCATGGTACGCCAATATGGAAATTCGATTATATTCAATGTTATCTTCTCATATAGATGTCATATCCAATTATTCATCATAGTATATTTCGTACACTATGTATGAGTCCTGATGACATTTGAGATTATTCAAATATATATCAATATACCAACATCATCTAATTGAATCACACCTGGTAAATTCCAATAATATACTGATATTCAACAACAAAATTATATCGTATTTCGCACCAATGGTACATCTTATATAATCATATAGGGGCACATTACAACATAAATAATATTATTTTGCATTGCAATTGAACTGATACTTATCTCTGTCCTTGTCTACCCCAGCATTTATGGCATCATTCCTCCACATTTTGCACGAATAATCCACTTGAAGTCCAAGCAATGAAGAATCATTCCTCTACGAAGCATCGAATATTTGAATTCCTGTGGCAGCTGGAATGCAACATTTATGTTGGAAGACAGAGGTTCACATGGAGGAGAATTGTCGAATGTCAGGTCTAGCTGTGACTGCATCCAGATTAAATCGGGTGGCGAACCAGGGGGAAAACCGTCACTCTTTAGGAACTAAAAGGCCGAACACATGGAATAATTAGATTTTAATGATTGATGCATTGATCTCCACATTGCACATAATATTTTATTTGAAAGCTTATTGAGCCACAAGTCCAATGCCTTCTATAGATCTCAATTCCAAATTCTATACAAAAAGTAATGATAGTTTTCATCTATGACTCTGCAACTTGTCAAGGAGCAAGCTCCCCAAAAGGGAAGGGGTCAACCTTCTTATAAGAAACTGGGGTTCAACCCTTTTTATTGAAGGGCATCAACCCTTTTAAAAGAAAAGCTAAAATAAATAAATTGTTATGGAGAGGAGAAAAAAATGGAAATCATGTCCCTATTTATATATTTAACGGGGGATAAGGTGCAAGGAAATTCCTTTAATTGTTCCTTCAGTTTCATAATGTACAAAAATTTACATTTTAACCCCAAAAGTTCTTAAAAACTCTATATTATTCCCAGAAAATTCCTAAAAATCATAGAAAATTTCTACTTTGTTACATTTTTAACTCAAAATGTGATTGTGGTATGTGATTTTGATATGTTTTTTTACATTTGTATGGATTGTACAGGAAGGCATTGCTCATGATCGTATTTTCTTAGAACATAGAATAACACTAGATTTTCCTTATCCACCTATGGGTTTGTAAATCAAAAACAATTATTTACATGATGTTTTGCATTTTTCTATTACATATTTTGATTTTGATTATAATATTTGTATTACATATTGTGTCTTTTGTACGTGTAGGTAAATATGATTAGTAGATATCGGATATCTTCACATGAATGGTTATTTTGGATCATATTTAGGTGAACGATACCTTCTTCCTGAGTTTCGATGATATGGCCTTCCAAGAGGGAAAAAAAATAGTTTTCAATCATGCACATTCATCATCACGGTGCACAGCAAAAAAAAAAAAAAGGTAGATAATAAAATAGAGTTAAAATCAATTATCATTGTTGTAATCTAATAATATGTAAATTAATTAAATAGCGTGACAAACAAAAATACCCTCCAAGGCTCAAAATCAATTAATAAGGGTATAAAAAAAGATAAATTATTAAATACAATATAAACTATAAAATCTGGATCAAAAATTATTTTTTTAGAAAATTTATGCAATAATATATTAAAAAATGTATGTAATATTTATAATCAGATTATTTTTAATAATCTTCAAGCAGAAGATCTTGATGATTGATCACTTTGAAAACAACGAAAAATTTTGAGTTCTTACAAAAGATTGAACCAAAAATGCACTTTTTCTTATTAGGGTTGCATTAAATCTATGGATTTTTGTAAAGTATTAATAAATTTATTTAGATTTAAATGTTGATTACCTATTATGTTGACATATGGTTGATCTTATATTTTGATTATAACAAACAAAGTATTTTTTTAATCTCTAACATTTAGATTCGAGTCTTCATTGTTACATGTTGCAAACTTCATGGAAATCGAGCATTCACAATCAAGTTTGGAATTCGAGCATTCTTAATCGAATACTCGTGCCAAAAATAATCAGAGACAAATCGTGCACTCTCGCCAAATCAATTGAAGATATTATAACTATATGTTTGAACTCACTTGTAAATGTATAATACTTCAATTTTTAGCAATGAATCACAACAAACTCGTAAGTTAATTTTTTATGCACGATATAAACTTTTCACAAAAACGCTCGTATAAAAATTATTTTTGATATGACAAAAATTTTCACTTGACTCTTAAACCATTTACCAATGATATTTATTTTGAAAAGATAAATGAATGTGTCCCTCAAGAATTTACACTTGCTAAAATAATCAAGAAAATAAAAAATCGAAAATTTTTATTCTAGCGGACGTCCAGTGAATCCAGCGGAGGTTGGATGGTCTCAATGGTTAAAATTCTAACCGTTTTGATTTTTGACACACAGCGGCTATTTTCAGTTGTCCGATTCAGCACCGGATGTCCGATGGGGGTCGTCCGATTGGCCAGAACTTTTTGGGTTTTGACTGCTATAAAAACCACATCACTTTGCATTCAATAACACACTTTCAAGAGCATTCAAGTGAGATATTTTTGAGTCAAAATTATATTGATTTCTCATCTCATTTATTATTAAATCATTTTAGTTTTGAAAAACTTTTGATCAAATTAACTTTTGAAAATCATTCTACACATCAAAATTTTTCGTACCTAACACTTAAGTTTCATTCATTGCTATGTATTGAAGTGTTGACATATTTTTCTCTTTGTACTTAATTGTGATCATATCATTTATTAAGAGAGAAGTTTCAATTTGTAAAATTAATTCTCTCTAAACTTATGGATCGTGTTGATGTCCCGTAAAGCTCAACGTTGTATAAGGATCGATACACCTTGTTTGTAAGTCATCGAATCTTTGAAAGGGTTAGATTGCATTACAAGTCAATTGATATAATGAAATTGGCATTACTCGTACCGGAGAGCTTGGTAACGGAGAACGTAGATCATTGCGTTGGATCGAACCTTCATAATTATACAGTTTGCACTCTCTATCCTTCTTTACTTATTACTTTTCATATTCGTACTTATTATTTGAATTAATATATTTAGTTATTACGTGCTTGATTATAGATTAAATATTCGAAAAAGTTTTAAAAATCAATTCACCCCCATTTTGGTTAGGTATTCTTGAGCTATCAATTGGTATTAGAGCAAAGTGCTCATTTTAAAATTAAGATTTTACAATCTCGAGTAATGGCTAACCACAATAACCTTCAAAATCTCGAAGGTATTCCACAAATCAACATCCTTTCTTTGATGGCACACATTATAATAATTGGAAAACTAAAATGATAAGTTACATTCAATTAATATATTATAATATTTGAGAAGTCATTGACCACCAAGATTAATAAAATTGATGGAAAACCCAATCAATCCATTCCTAAACTTAAAGAGGAATATGATGAAAATGATAAAAGAAAATTGTCCTTGAATACTAGAGCAAAAAATCTATTTTATTGTGCTTTAGATAAAAATGAGCTTAATCGTATCAGTACATGTGACTCCGCATTGATATATGGGCACACTTTAGAAGTCACTCATGTCAACACGAGTAAGGTAAAAGAAACCAACATTAATCTCTTAGTCAAAGAATTTGAAAATTTCTTCATGAAACAAGANATTAATCTCTTAGTCAAAGAATTTGAAAATTTCTTCATGAAACGAGACGAGCATATTGTTGACATGATTACTCGCTTCACCAATATTGTTAATGGCCTCAAGGTCTTTGATCGTAAATTTAGCCCCTGTTTGGTACACATTAAAATTCTCATTTTCATTCTTCTACTTATTTTTAACGACACATTTTTCAATAAAATAATATTTTCCATCACATCAATAACTTTTCCATCTTTTCCAACCATACATTCTCTATCAATCTACTATTCCAGAATACATTCTTCCAAAATAATGTAGTTCAAACACATCCTTATT
>CAIGRP010015909.1:0-15703 GCA_903798385.1 Fraxinus cuspidata
AGTGGTGGGGCAGACTTGTCACATAGGGTTCGATTGACCAAAATAATTCAACTGCCATATTGCAATTCCTATATATTTGCATTTATACGAATGCTAAAAATTAAATCAACACATTAATTTAAACCTTGAAAGGGAGTAGTTTAATATAGTATAGACTAGAACTATAAGCAAAAAATCGTCAACCAAATTGAAATTGACGTTTCAAAATTGTCGATTTGGTGCACGTATGTAAACCATCGATGAAACGGTTTGAACTATTTTATTTTCAATATGAAATCAAATCGAACCATTTAAAATAAGTTGTCAACTATTTTTTTTTTAAATAAGTTTTTTTTTTTTTATATATATATAATGCAAAGTTATCGTTTTACCCCTTTTAAAATTAATGAGCGACGATGATGAAATGTTATATGAAATTGAATGGCCATAGTAAAACATTTTATGAAATTGGATGGCGTTGATAAAATAAAATCAAATTGTGTAATCATGATAATACTAAATATAAAGTTCAATAGCAATGGTAAAACAAAATCAAATTGGTGGCCATGATGACACAAATTATAAAGTTGGGTGGCCACAAGTGATTTTAATTTAAATCAAAGTTAATAATTAAATTTAACCACACATTTTGTTAGATTCAAACTTTTCAATCACGCAATTCATGAGATACAAAATGTTTCAATTACATATTTATCAATTTTTATTAAAATTATATAATCTCATTTTTATTTTTTTTAGAATGTTTTATTTTATTCATTTACTGATATACCCTTATTTAATTTGTCTAATTATAATCAATTTACTACTAATTGTTGATAATTAAATAAAGGTAAGTTATGAATGTTTTTGTCAAAAAAATCCCTTTTTAATAACATTTAATAAGATTTCTTAATTCGTGTGAAAAACAAAAATAGCCTCTATAAATTAGATGAATGAAGTATTGGTTTTTTATATTCATTAATTCAAATTAATTAAATTTCATGTTCATAAATGTATTTGAATGTTCTCATGAGTGTTAGATCTGTAAATGAATTAATTTCTTAACTATTTAAATTATTATCACAAATGGGTTGTTATTTCATTTCAATCATCAATTATTTTGTTCTCCCGTATCATGGAATCAAAGACTATAAGGGTCGTTTAATTGCAAATGTGAAATTTGGATGGAAAGAAAATGAATTATAGGGAATTGAATTGCCTATAATTTGTTTTACTAGGAATTGTAATTAATTGTGTTTAATTTGTATAATTTTTCACCTGAAAAATGTTGAAAGTTTGGTGTCTGTTTGACATTGTTTTTTATGTTGTCCATTAAAATGATTTTTTTTTTACCATTGGGTCTATAATTTGTTCCAAATTTTTTTTTTAAATTATCATACCTAATATCATTCGTTTGACTTTGTTTTCCATGGAAATTGCCACTAAAAATGATAATTTTTTTTACAATTGTGTCTAGAATTTTTTCCAATTGCCAAAAAAAAAGTTGGAAAATCAATTACCACAAAAAACAAAAGAAAACATTTTCCTTCAAAACCAAGAATAGAGGCGCGTGTGGGGTGGGGAGGGAAAACGAATTCCCAAGAAATTTTTTGCTATCAAACACCACAAAATGTGAAAAATGGAAAAAATTTTCCAACTTCATAGGAAAATAGAGGGAATCAGACAGGCCTAAGAGATTTATTGGAGTATGAAAATTATTGATCCATTAAAGTGATGGTAGTTCGAAAGGATTCAGTTGAATCTTATTCCAACAATACTGAAAATTTTGATGCTCATCCTAATTAATAAGGAGTATTACGGTGACTATTTATTTTGTAATTATATTATCCATAAAACGTCATTAATCTTAATATTCAATTATTAATATAATTTTTTTCTCTGTTCATAGTCTTCAAAGTTCAAGTAAAATAATTCATGATTTTTTTTTTTTTTTTTTTACGTGGGTGCATGCGGACACCAAATCTCAATTAAATACACAAAATCATATACCTTGAGGCAAATGCAGGCTTGTTTTTAACCTAGACAAATGACACTAAAAATGTAAGATTTGAGGTGCTTAATGAAGGCATTTACATGAAACAGACCTTAAGGCGTAAACTTAAAGCGCGTTGTAAAATAATGAGTAATTTTTATTTTCTCCTTTTCGTGTTTTATCCCCTACTACCCGTGAAGATTAATAATGAGTCGCAGTCATTCCATGATGCACAAACTGTAAACATTCAATAAAACAAGGACTTTCCACTGAAATATAGAACTAAAGTGTGTTGCCCATGGTTCCAATTATTAATTTAATTATTTTCTCTATTCATCGTCTTCAAACTTGAGATAAAACAACTCTTAATTTTTTTTTTCCTCATCTCTATTTTGTAATGACAACTAACAAAGTAAAAGAATTGTCAATACCTCATGTCGAAATATATCTTCCACGGCATGTATTCTTGCACAGACAGTTATGCATTGCACTTTCAAGAAAAATTTCTATAGCAACTACAAAGGTTTTTAGTTAAGTCAAATACCTCCAATCACACAAAAATTATAATATACAAAGAGATTCTCATTGAATAAAAAACTCATTTCACATAAAAATTTTATAATATATATGCATCTTCAAATATTAGTTTTACAACATTTATTAAGTATTTTAAAATAACTCTGCAATGCACGTTCATACATGATTAATATTAATAAAATTACAACTTGTGAAGTTTTAAACTTAGCACATGTTTGGTAGCGTTCAAAATTCAAATTTTAATTTAAATCAAAGTTAAAAATTAATTTTAACCGCACATTTTATTGAATTCAAACTTTTTAATCATACATTTCATGAGATCCACATTCTTTCAATTACATATTTATTAATTTGTATTAAAATTTTAATTTTAATCTCTATCAAACACGACTAAATAAAGGCACTTTGCTCCCTAAGCACTTGCCAACAAAAGTCCACGTTTGATTTCAATTTCAATCGCTACTATTATATTGTGTTTATCCTTTAGTTGGGGTGGGATATGTGGCCTACTAACGCTGACTACAGCTAATATGAATTCAAAATGGAAAGAGATAACCCACTGGAAAATGATGGGACAAAATCAGCGAAAAAGATTAGTATGTTATAAAAAAACGTCTGTGAATTTGCTGCATTTATTGTATTTGGTGTTTATTTATACAGAAATAAAATGAAAATTATTTAACATCAAATCAAAGTGAGAATTTTTTGTCAAATTTACTTAGGGTCCGTTTGATTAGTTTATATTCCTTGAAATTCAATTTTTACTTAGACAGTTTGATACTTAAGTAAAAATAGAGTTCGATTTCAAAGTACAACCATTTTAAACTTATTTTTTAGCCAATTTCATGAAAATGCATTCCTATGAGGTATTTAAATTTTTATTTCCAATTTACATGAAATTGAAAAGTCTTTTCACATTTGTCAATCAAACGCACCTTATATTTCCCTAAAGAAGGGGACACGTTGCCTTTGCATGAAATAGGGACGGCTAATCCTTTTGACTTTGATTTCGTCCCTCTTTTAACCTCTCTTTTCTCTGTGTGTGTGTGTGTATATATATACACGCCACTATACACTTGACATTCATTTTACAGCACGGACCTAAAGTAAGTTCTTCTCTCTAGAAACTCCATAGCCAATTCAAAACAATGGGGAGAGCACCATGTTGTGATAAAAGTGGACTGAAAAAGGGTCCATGGACACCAGAAGAAGATCGCATACTCATTGATTATATAGAGAAAAATGGGTATGGAAATTGGAGAACTCTTCCAAAAAATGCTGGTTAGTATATTATATATGAATCTCCTCTTTGCTTTCAATTTTATTTTATATTTTATGCTAATGGGATTTTATTTTGTAGGGCTGCTGAGGTGTGGAAAGAGTTGCAGACTCCGTTGGACTAATTATCTTCGCCCTGATATCAAAAGAGGAAGATTTTCTTTTGAAGAAGAAGAAACTATTATTAAACTCCATAGCATCTTGGGAAACAAGTACGTTCGATTTTTTAACAGTGCGTGCGCGAGCGAGTGAGCGAGCTTTTTCTAACTGTGGTACTCATGAAGTTGAACTATACAGGTGGTCGGCTATTGCAGCTCGTCTACCAGGAAGAACGGACAACGAAATCAAGAACTACTGGAACACCAACATTAGAAAAAAGCTTCTTCGAATGGGAATCGATCCTGTGACGCACACGCCTCGACTCGATCTTCTTCATCTCTCCACAATTCTAAACTCATCCTCGCAAATGAATTTATCAAGACTGATTGGAATGCAAAATCTTGTAAACCCTCAACTCCTTAGGTTAGCCAATCTTTTATCCTCCACCCAATTCCAGAACCAGAACCAGAACCAATATTTTCTGCTACAAAACAATGCTCAAGACAATCAAATTTGCAGTAATTCACAACTCCAAAATCATATGCCACCATTAGTCCAACCTTGTCAACTCCAAACCCAAGATATTCCCACTTGTACAACGTTGGAAACTCCAAATATTCCAATCTCGAACATAAATCAATTCCATTCATCAGATATCACCAACTTCAACCCACAAAATGGTCAACTAAATGAGTGGCAAATAGACGTAACTTCTTTGCCAGAAGACTATGTACCCTTATCAAACTATGGATATGATTACGTATACGGGTCGAATCCTCCTCCATCAGAGACTTCAACTTTTCAATCCAACGGCAGCAGTAATTTCAGCGTTCGTTCAGTTTTGTCCAATATGTCAAGCCCTTCATCAAGTCCAACCCAGTTGCATTCCAATTCTATCAAATTGACCAGCAACAGTACTGAAGAAGAGAAAGAAAGTTACTGCAGCAATTTCTTCAAGTTTAATATTCCAGATTTGGATGTTAATGAGTTCATGTAAACTAAAAAAAAAAAATTCCTCCGAGCTTTTATGGAATCTATGTTTCTTGTAAAATTTATCGTTAAAGAATTCGTCGCAAATTTCTAAAGTTTGTGGCATAACACAATACTTGTCGTCTCGTCGTCTTCCATTTTATTTTGCTTCACCTGAAATTGTTTACAATATTGAATTACAGTAACAAATTAGAAGTGTTGTTGGCTACGTGAAGAAGATTCAATTCAAATTAAAATCATGTAATAGGCAGAGTAACTTAAAATAATGAATTGACTTGGATGGACAGACATAAAATCAAATGTAAAGATAGACCTTGTCTATCAGGCAAAAATAATTAATTAATAATATAATTAACAATGTATTTTGAATCAATAAATATGGCATATAATCACTAAACTAGTGACTTTATGATGACTTCCACAAATAGACAAAATAATAATAATTTTATGATAATTTCTGCTAAAATAAGATCCTTGTCTGATTATTTCGAGTAAATCATATCTTACTGATAATTAATAATAGTTTTTAACTTGCCCAAATGACTATTAATCCAACTGGTTTCTTGGATCCCAACGGTCGACCACCGGTGGAAGAGCCGCCGACAGTGGCCGGAATTGTGGACGGTGACACGTGTAACCACCACCTATATAATAACATAACTTCCTTTTCACTTGTAAATTAATTTAAAGTACATTTGCTTAGCTATTTTGGCTGAAGCAGTGGTTGGACTAAAGAGAGACAAAATGCGTTGGGGACCATTTGGAAACTGTTTCTTGAAAATCATGGCGCGGTTCTTGTGCTAATTTTTAATTTTAATTATCCTTCCCTGAAATTAATGAGGTCACGTGTCAAGTCAGCATAGGACACGTGGTATAAATAATAATAATAATAATAATAAGGATGTGGCCCCACTTTAGGAGGCTGACACGTCAGCCTTTGACCCGATTGGCAGATTGGGCCCTTTATGGAGTCGCCAATTATTAATTAATTTAGCCCCTGTTTTATAAAAAAATTAAAATTAAATTTTTTATTAAAATGAAAGTCAACAATTAATTTTAATTACATACTTCGTGAGTTTCACAAATTTTCAACCTTATATTTTATCAAGTTTTATTAAAATTTATTAAAATTTTAATTTTAATCTCCATCAAATAGGGATTTAATCCATTTGTTAATTATATATTATTAATATTTATTTAAATTTCTTGCCAACTAACATTATATCATTTCATTTGTCAATCACTTTCTATCAAAGTGGTACAACCCTATAATGTTATATATGAACGCTCTTAGTATTTTACAATTACGAGTAAGATCAATTCTCTCATACCTATGTTTATGTATAATAATTAATCTAATACAATTAATTTATAATAAGATGATGTATATTAGTACTCTAATAAAAATAAGTTTAATGCGTTGTGCACAACTTTATATATCTCAAACACCTAGAGTTGTAAAGAACTTTGGCTCGAAGCAAGGTGTCCCTTGGGCCTAACATAACACTTATTTCTTTGTTAGAATGAAACTTGATGATATTGTAAGGATCAATTTGAGTCTCGCCACTATGTCCAATTGTTATTTCAATTTAATTTGTTTTATAATTTATATTTCAAGAGTGGTTTGAAAACACAATTCGTGTTAAGCTATATTGGCCCCTGTTTTGTGGCTTTTTTTTCAAAATTTTTATCTTGAATAGTATTTTTTTTAAAATGTGTAGTTAAAAAGTAGAATTTTTTTTGAATTTACTTAGTTGAAAATGAATATAAAAAGTAAATGAAAACAAACACGGGGGTTGGGGGGGTGCTAATTGCACTATTTTTGATTTATTTCTACAATTCCAATTAGAAAGCATTTATTATCTACGCGTTTTCAATTCATGTTTACAATCTTACACATAATAATCAAGAGACGTACAACCAAAGTCAACCCGTGCTCCAAAATTTATTGATTGCATCTTTATAATTCAATTTCACACCTATAAATAAAATAATCAAGCAAAGACTAGAGGTCACGCTAATCTGTAAGCTGAATTATTTCCATTTAACAAGTACTAAAATTTATTGTAATGAGCCCCCGACAATCATCAAAGGCTAAAAGTCTCCAACTCCAAAACATAAAAAACACAAATGATTGAAATGAACAATATTGTAACCTCAAAAGTACAACCTTTTTTCTCCGCCGTTTTATCATTTTCTACGACTTTTATGAGCGTACAACAATCATTAAAACTTGGAAAACCAATAAAAACCCACCATTTGTAAACTTGCAGCCTCAAATTCATCCACACTTTGCGTTGTAGACAACTCCTTGCCTTAAAATATATATATTTCAAGATTTCATACTTAGCCAGTTTTGTTCGAATTATTTTTAAAATATATTTTTTTCTTTCTTATTTTTAATCATATATTTTTTAATAAAATAATATTGTATGCAAATTAAAATTTTTTCTTATTTTTTAATTACATATTCTTTATCAAATACTAGTTCAAAATGTATATTTTTTGTTAAAAAAGAAAAGAGGTTCGATCGTGCTCTTAAAGTCAAACCTTGTTACCCCTAAAGCCCTTCGTGTACGTCAGCCCTATGTCACAACTACGTGTGTTCAAGATACATGCATTATACTTATAGCCTTTTTTTATCTGTCTACCAAATTTTTATATAAATCTTGAATTAATAGGCTAACGTGTACATAAATTTGGAGGGTATAAAGCGTACGGCCGATATTTGACCAAACCGACCATACCCAAAGGGGGAAGAAATCGTGTTTCCGTTTCTCTCTCTCTAGATATCTCTGTGTGGGTCGACCGGCCCGGTTAGGCCAGAAGAAAAGGGCAATTGAAAGGTTTGAATATGATTGTAAAAAAGTGGGTTTGTGTCTTTTGCCAAAATTGTCGTGTTTCTTACCTGATTTGTTCTTCTCTAATCTTTCTTGTGAAATACTTTATATGACAGACAGAGTACATCACTAGATAGGAGATTGTGTTCAAATGAAGGAAGTTTTGGGACAAAAGAAACCCAGAAAATGGGAAAACCTGTGTTTTTTTCTTCTTGTTTGTATATTGTAAACTGATTACTACTAGTAGAATATTAAGATTATAAAATATTCTAGAAGGTGTATCTACAAAAAGTTATCGACGGTTTTCTCGTTAGCGGAAAAAAGGTACTGACCCAATAAAAAGTTCACCTAGGTCACGAATGAGTAATATCAATACGTATTTTGATATGGATTATTCAGACTTAAAAACCACTATCTTAATAAATACGTAGAGTTCTTCAAATAAAGTAATAATGTCTCTATAACACTTCAACTGAATTAACTGGAATTCGTTGTTCTTTCTTATCATAGACATAAAAGGTTGATACAAAATTTCTTCTTAAAGAGTTAGAACATACATAGTTTATACTATAAATTATAATTTCAACATGTTATCTTAATCAAAAACAACTTTTATATAGTCAATATCTTCCTGTGTCCTTCAAATTTATTTTTAGCAATATATTATTAATCTGTTGTCCTTGTTGGGAACATGGATGTTAAAGTTGGGCAAGACCCAACAGGTGTGAATAATTCGACCAAGTTTCTAGTTTGTCTTGACAAATTGAACCAATGAAGTCTCACAGATTATTTTATAAAATAAATGCCAAAGTTGTACAAAAAATTATTCGGACAGGTTTTCTCTAGTTAAGGTGAAGTCTGGGATGTACAGATTTTAGTAGCATCATGTTCCCACTCTGAAAAATAAATTACTTTATTTATTTGGACAGAAAAACTTTAATTTTCTTTAAATTACTTCAATATAATGGCCGAAGAAAAAATGGAGATTGGACGACGATGAATTCTTTCGTGTCTTCAACTAGTGTTAAAAACGACTTGAATTCCATGATAATCGAGTACCCCTACCATTTATAATTTATCCTACATTTGTAAAATGCTAGTATTTAATTGACACATTAGTTTCATAGAAAATGCTTTTATTTAATAATAAAGAAATCTCTTGCTTCAATAGTCATAAGGAGAACCAATCAAAGAGAGTGAAGTCTCACAGTAATTGAATTTGTTCCTAATGTGCAGAAATTAATGTCATCAAGAAAAGGTTCCAACCTTTTGTGGTATTATCGAGAGAAAGTAGTCATTTGGAACTTTAAATAAGAATACACAAGCCATTTTTTCTTACCAAATAATGTGCAATAGTAGAAATATTTCCAAATCTTTTGGCATTACTAAACTTTTCCCCATTCATATTATTGGGTGAATTGGTCAATGCAATGCATAAAAGAAAATAGATCTAAAACATCTCTTGAGTATTATATGTATGTTCATAATTTCTTTCAAGTTAAGTTATTACTTCATAAGCATATTTTGTATGTTTGATTAAACAAAACTGCATAGAATAAACGACATATTACATATATATATTCTTTTAGAGCATCTCCAATATTAGTGTGAAATTTGGTGTAAATCGATATCTTTCGAGCCACTTTTGTATTCTCATTTACATTCCGATGTTTCAAAATTCAAATTATTCTCCAATGACAAGATCTAAATTCACCTTTTACTTCTGGTAGATGTTTAAAAAAATGGAAATTTGCATTTTTTTTTTTTTTTACATTTTTTGTCAAAAATGAAATTTATATATCTTTTACATTTCTCCATTGAAGAGGTTTTCGACTATTTGAGAGATCTAAATCTCTATCTTACACTAACATTATTGATGCCCGTATCATGCACACTTCTATTTAGGGGGTGTATTTAGACTTTTAAATATATTTATGAATTTTTTAAAGTAAATAACTTTTGAAAATTTTATGAACTTTTATTAACTTTTCTAGATTCTACGAAATTACTAAGATTTTTATAAACTCTTATTTTTAAAAACTTCGATTGATTTTCATATCCTTAACCCCTGTTTGGTGGAGATTAAAATTAGATTTTTAGTAAATTCTGATAAAAGTTGTTGAAAGTGTGGTTGAAAAATTGTAGGTTCCATGAAATGTGTAGTTAAAATTCATTATTTACTTTGACTTAGATTAAAATTAAGTTTTAAACCTTATCAAGCAAGGACTTAATTTTATATACTTTTATAAACTTATGTATACTTTATTTTAAAGGTTTTCCTTGAAATTTATTAAAAAAGCATCGCGTATAATCATTAAAAAAATACCACCCCTGAGAAAAAATGAAAATAAAAACTCCAATGATAAAAGACCATTTTTATCATGACCTAAAAATGTTGGAAGTTATTAATGAACTTGAAACTAACCATTATTATTTAAGATTTTGATTACAAATTTATCTTCTTCAAGAAAAGGGAAACCATGAAAAAGAAAAAAAAACAGTAAAAGAGAAAAGAATCCTGCAAACAACAAATTTGAATTTTGACATCGAAAAGGTCATTGTTAAAACTTCATGTTTCGTCGTTGATGATATTCAGTAATAACTAAATTTCATTGTTGATTCTTCGTTGATTGATCAAGACGAAAGAGTTTCAATGATCAAAATTGATGTGATAGTTTGATTTGTGTCATTTCAAAGATGAAATATTTGCTACGATATTATTTGGTATCATTGTTAAATGTGCACAACAAACAAACAAAAAACATATAGTCATGGTTAGTTTGAAAGACAAGATAACTGATTGTAGAATATTTTATTTGCAAACAAACTTTTTTTAATAATTTTGCTGTTAAAAATAACAAAAAATAAAAATAAAAATATTAGTTGTTGGTTCTCTCGAGACGGAGAAAAAATTTAATCTCTTTTTTCGTACAAAAAAGTTGGTATTTGGTTGTAGAAGGATATATTAAATAGCAATATTTAATAAGAAAGAAAAAAAAAATCTCGGAATACTCTATCTTCAAAAGTCTTTCAAAGTCTCAAGGGTGAATGAGGCAAATTATGAGGTTTTTAATTTGTATTTTTGTACTTAAAAGTTAGCACACAGAGAAGTTTATAAAAAATCACTTACAATTGACTTACTTTATTATAAATAGCATGTATTAAATATTTAATGATTTTTTGAAAATTATAAAAATCTATATTTAGTACTTCAGAAATTTATAAATTTAGAAAAGTTGATTGAATACGATAATTTATTGAATGAAGCAATATCTTAAATTTGCTCTTGCTGAGAAGGAAAGAGAAGACATCCACGTAGTAGTGTCAAAAATGAGTCGGATCGTAGGATCGACCCATTAAAAGATCAGATGGAAACTAGTTCAATCTTGTTTGGGTTGATTCATGGGTTGGCCCACCATATTGAACGGGTCGTGCCGATTTAATTGTCTAACTTGACAACGTATAAGGGCCAACCCTATTAGCCCAGTTATTAAAAAATTAAAAGCTAAAAGTAGATGTGTCAATCTATTTGGGATGTTCAGGTGAAACTACTAACATCAATCACAAGCACCTTTATTTAAAAAATAAAAATAAAAATAAAAAACAACAAAAGTAAAACAAAAAGAATTAAACCAAAGCCACCTTAACAGCAAAATATGTCTACCTATTTGACAGATGCAGTATCGACAGCAGATGAGTGAGTGTCAAAATTGACTATTTTTTAAACAATTAAACTATAGAATGTCATGTGGCATTATGTCAAGAAAGTTGGCAAAATTTTCTAACAATATAACATGATTGAAACAAAAAAGAGTTGTTGATCTCTCTTTTAATTCCCAACCCAATGACTCTTTCTACATTAGATTCTAATATCATTTGCTTTTAAAAGAATCAATTTTTGGCTATATTTATTGATTTGTTTTTATAATTTTCACACAATATCTCATCTCTAACAATATTCATTTTTCAATTATGACTTAATTTAAATTGCATTAAATTCTCAAAACAGAAAAATGATGGGTTGGACTGACTCGATTATTGTTGGGTACAAGAGCCTGTTTGGTTCCTTAGATCTTGAAGATAGTCCAATCATAGGCCAAACCACATTTTTAGATGAGTCGATTAAAGCTATTATGGGGAATCAGGTTAAAGTATAAACGGGTCAGTCAAGTCCGATTCATCCATTTTGACATCTCTACATACACACCACTATGAGGGTGATTTTCCAATAATAAAACAAGAAATTTCCTTGAAACATATAGCATGATTGACAAACTCAACAATGTTATTCATCATGCAGGATAGAAAAATTATTTTACCTCAGTGATCGATTATAATTAGTCTCTAAAATAAATCATATTATGTCACGGCCGAAATATATGCACAATTTTGACTAATCAACTTGCTGTAATAGCTCATGATAAATACCCTTAATTAATTAGTAATTAACTGCCTCTATATTGATACTTGTCAATTTTAAACATTAGTGATGGATTCATTGTCCAATTCGATAGTGACTTTTAAAATATAACTATAATTAGTGTATAAATGGCTAGACACTCATTTTCAATAATGCATTCTCTAAAATAATTATTTTTCATGTTTTTCGTAACTTTTTTTTTTTTAACTTTTAATCATATTAATCAGAGTTGAACGTACACATTATACTGAAATGTTTTATAAGTATCGTGAATGTAATATTTGATCTTCCATTTATCCTTTTGATCTAAATATGAGAAAAATCTAAACCATTGAAAATAAATATTAATTACTATACATGCACGTAAATAGTGAAAGCATACTTGATTATAAATATTAGAATTACAACTAAATGCATAATTGAGTATGAATGGTAAATTCAATAAATGAATTAACGTGAATATTAATTAATTTAGAATTAATATCGAGGAATATATACGTGACAATGAACGTTAAATTATTTAAATTAAATTAATATAATTTTAATTTTTAATCAAGTGAAACTCGATGCAAGTTAGCATAAATATACGTGAATAATGAACTTCATTCTTGAATATGAAATTCTAATTAATATTAATTAAATAAATGCAAATATTAATTGACTGAAAATTAATAATAGGATATAGACGTGAATGTGAAATTCTAAATCATATTACTTAATTGAATTTGAATGTTAATAAATTGAGAATTAATTATAGCATTTATTACTGTATGTAAATTAAATACATATCGAAAAACAAAAAATAAGTTATTATTGAAATAATGAAATTGCAGTAGGAATATAATCGTCCAAAAAATAATTTTCACTAACATAATATTTAATATATTATAGATGTTCTAGAAAAGAATCACTTCTCAAAAGATCACTTTCACTCAAGCACTAAATATCAATGTCACTAAGCAAAAGAGATACGACTCATCTCGTTGTTATCTTATTAAATTACATCATCATGGTTAACAAAATAATTAATCTTACGGCTAAAAGCAGAAAAATAAAATAAAAGAACTACCTAATTAAAGTCTGAACAGCACTATAGGTACAAAAAAAAATAAAATAAAACACTTGAAAGGTTTTCATGGGAAGAACAAAAAAAAAAGGTTAATAGACTGCTGCCACGTCAGCATCTTGTTCAAAGTCTGTCAACTCTTCCTTGTGACAGCATCAATGTAAAGTCTTTGCCTTGGATTACGATACGTTAATGTCACTTCAAATTTAATATATATAAAAAAATCTTTAAATAAATAAACTAATTAAAAAATAAATAAATAATAGTTGAAGATCTATCTGGAAAAAAATAAAATTTAAAAAATAAAAAGATATTTTAATTTATATTTAATTATCTTATAAAAAATGTAGAAAAATAAAATTTTATGAGTGATACCAATGGACTAAAGCAATGTCGATGTTCACTAAAGGTTTGTCGATGATTACTACTGGAATCATTGTCTGTAATTTTATTTGAATCACAAACATATATTGATTTCGATAAAAAAAATTTAACAAGCATACCACTGATAATTCCTAATATTATTAACATAATTCTTTATCCATAAACAATATGTTGCCTGTCAAGTATAGTTTTTACGCTTATTTAGAGCATTTAAATTTTATAGCTACACGTCAAATAGTTTTCGTTTCATCTAGTTTGTGTTAATTTCTTTCGGACTAAAAGAGGGACACGTTGGAGCCAATATGAGATGCAATTGGACTAATTGAAAAGACGGAGAACTTAATTGGGAGTTGAATAAAATTCAAGACTAACTTGAAAAATGAAAGAACTTCAGGGACTTAGGTGCTGTTATCTTTGTGTTTCAGTTTTGTGTTTTGAGTTTTGAATTCATTTTGGGTTTTGTGTTTTGAGTGTTCATTTTGAGATTGTTGAAAATATGTTATTTTTGATATTTTGAAAAATTATTTTGAAAACACCCAAAACGCGTTTTGAAAATTTTGACTTAATTATAACTGAAAACACTGAAAACGACAAAATAGTCAGTTTGATTTCTTTTTAAATTTTCAACTTGTTTTCAAAAACTCTTTTTCGAAAATGGAAAAAAGAACATGTTTTTACTGTTTTAAAAAATCGAAAACAGAAAACGATTTGAAAATAATAAAGGAAACGTGCCTTTAGATTTCTTAAAATTCAAAACAACGAGTTTTGGTTTTTTAAGGACCTAAACTGCATCATATTTGTCTTACGAGGACCAAACATAAACAATAGTATTTTTAAGCCTCTTTTATTACAGTACTATTAGAGTTGGCAATTGACACGATTTTTAAGACGATCACAATACATGTACAAGAAGATTGTACAGAAAGCATTTTAGGGAGACAAGTGGCAACTATTTATTGGATTTTGGATAAAAAAAATAGTTTTGTTCCGATCAATGCAATGTTGCTACCTATCTCCTTGTAATGTTTACTGTAGGGTTAATTTCATTGGTGGCCACTGAACTTTATAGTTAGTGTCACAATGGCCACCGAACTTAATTTTGTTTCACCATGACCACTGAGCAATATACTTAGTGTCACCATGACCACCCAATTTAATTTTATTTCACCAACGCCATTTAATTGCACATAACGTTTCACTATAACCATGCAATTTTATATAATATTTCACCATGGCCACTCGACTTCATTTTTGTATTTTCATTAATTTTAGAATGGGTAAAATGGTAATTTTGTATTATATATAAAACAAATTTTAAAAAATTAAAATAAAAACTTATTTTAAAAAAATAACTAAAACAATAAAATAAAATAAAAACTTATTAAACAAATATTTTTAAAATAAAATAAAGACTTATTTTAAAAAAATTTACTTAAAAAATAAAATAAAATAAAAAGTTATTTTAAAAAAAATGTTCTTTAAAAAATAAGATAAAATAAAAAATTATTTTAAAATAAACGTTTTAAATTTTTTTTATATAAGTTTTAATTTAATTTAATTTTTTAAAATTTTATTTTATATATAAAATGCAAAGTTACCGTTTAACCCATTTTAAAATCAATGAAAATAGTAAAAAGAAGTGGAGTGACCATGGTGAAATATTATATGAAATTGGGAGGTCATAGTGAAACGTTATATGCAATTGAATGGTTTTAGTGAAATAAAATTAAATTGGGTGGCCATTATGACACTAAATATAAAGTTCAGTGGCCATGGTGAAACAAAATTAAGTTCGGTGGCCATGGTGACATCAACTATAAAGTTGGGTGGCCACCAGTGAAATTAACCCTTTACTGTATAATCTCCGAGATGAATTCTTTTAAAGATATTTTTGGAGAATTTTTTTTGAGAAAAATACAATGCAGGGAACTAAAGCCTGAGGAATTCGTTGATGAAGTAGATTTCAACCTTGATGTAAGAATGTTATTCAAGTTCTCTTTTTTCTTCATAAACCCGTTGATGTATTTCAATTTCAATTTTTTTTTTCTCCTTTCATGATGATAAATTATTATTTTTAGTTAGGGCAAATGATGTATATTTAATTTGCACATCTGGTT
>CAIGRP010015917.1:0-13171 GCA_903798385.1 Fraxinus cuspidata
AATTTTGAATTTATGTGTAATCAATTGTTGGGATTATGAGATAATTTTTTGCATACACATCAAACATGTTGAGATTGGCTCACTCACATGAGCAATCACCTCAGACATTTTGGAGTGTGCTGAGATGAGACGTAATGATCTTGTTGTACATGATCTAGTCGCCTTAGTGAGATATAAAGATGAGATTACAATAAGTAATCAAAATGGGTTTTGCTAATCCATTAAACCTGTTTAGTAGCAAGATCGAGTTCTCGATTTGAGATTACCTAGAGGAATGAACATAAGGAGAACTCACATTTGGTATTGGAGAATACACGAACTAGGACATGTACGATGTTATTTGTTGATAAATGATGTGACATATGCCCTAAGAATGAGAGAAAACATCATAGTGTCTGTATCATACCACGTGTGCTTTTACGATCAATATTGGGTAAATGAGTGAATGGATCCCTACTTCTTCATTGTGTAAGACCTTGAGGTTATATAACCTCATATATACCCTTACAAGTTTTTGACTATTTCTTGAGATTTTATTTTGGTGTTGCTACTTTAACATGTTACGAATAACTATGATTGATTCAGTTTTGATGGGACATGTCTAGGAAAGCATTTGATTTAAAGTTAAAGGATTTGAGTAGGAAAAGAAAACTATTTTGACCAATATTTATATTTATATTCACTGGCCGGATAATTGTGTTTAACCATTTAGACTACAGGACATTATCGAAAATAGAATTATAAGATGTGGGGTTCAAGTATGTTTCATAAATACTTGAGGGGTCAAAAATACTTGAATTAATGTTGAAAAATAAGTTTGGGGTATAGGATCGGAAATACTTGAATTAATGTTGAAAAATGAGTTTGGGGTATAGCGAAATATGATGTTTCTCTAGTAGAGCTAATATATATCCCTAATAGGTTTATAGTACCGTGAGCTCTAATATATTCGTTGGTCACACGATCTATCTGTCATCTCAAATTCCTTTATCAATTCATCTTTTACTTCTTTAATCAATGTACAATTGTTGACAGTAATTAAAAGATCATCAACATGTAATGAGATGAAGATCATCTCTTTCTTCTCCTCCATCATCTCCTCCTTTATGTACAAAGTTTGCTCATTCATGCTTCTCAAAACCCAAGCCTGCTCAGATGTTCATCAATTTTGCTATACTGGGCTCTTGGAGCCTGTTTTAAACCATACAAGGCATTCTTTAGTAGATATACCTTCTCCTATTTCTCAGCAACTTGGAAACCTTAAGGTTGTTCGGTGAATATCTCTTCCTCCAAGTGTCCATTCAGAAATGCTGATTTGATATCTAATTGGTATATCATCCAGCCTCTATGAACTGATCTGATAGTTTCATACCTTGCTACTGCAGCAAACGTGTCATTAAAGATTCTACCAAATTGTTGAGCATATCCCTTCACTACCAGCCTGGCCTTGAGTTTTTCACTGAGCCATCTGGATTCAGCTTCCATTTACACACCCATTTCATTCCAATTATATGTTTATCTTTTGGTCCGTCAACCAGTAACCAAGTTTCATTCTTCTCAGTCATGTTTAACTTCTCCTTCATTGCAACCATCCATTCTTTTGAGTTTGCAGCCACAGCAAAGTTTGAAGGTTCCAGAGTAGCAGAATTGCATCTAGCATATATGTCTGCTAATGGCTTTGTTTTCAGAAAAAACACTCTCAAAATCAGATTCACTATCAGACATTGCCTCTTCTTCATTAACATCAGAATTACTTGTTTAAGGATTTGCCTTTGGAATTTGAAGTTGATTGTTTCTAGTTGATCCACAATTTCATGAGGCTTCTTTATCCACTTTAATATCCCTGGTAGAAATTAATTTCTTGTTTTGAGGATTGAAGACTCTATAGCCTTTGGCATTGCTGCAATAAACAACTAGAACTCCAACCTCAACTTTTTGTCCCAACTTATCTCTCTTCACTTTAGGTATGTAAGTATAACAGATGCTCCCAAACACTTTTAGATGAGAGACATCAGGCTTTATTACATACCATGCTTGAAAAGGAGTCGTTTTGTCCAATGATTTTGTAGGCAATCTGTTGAGTAAATACACTGCAGTATTCACAGCTTCTGCCCAAAACTCCCTTTAAACTTTTTTCTCAATCATCAAGCACCTAGCTATCTCCATAACCATCCTATTCTTACTTTCTTTCACATACACCATTCTGTTGTGGAGAGTAGGGAATGGTTAGCTGATGTTTTATCCCCATTTCTTCACGAAATTTGTCAAATTGGCTGTAGTAGTACTTTGTTTCATTATCTGATCCTATGGCTTTGATTTTATTATCACATTCATTTTCCACCAAGCTTTTAAACTTCTGAAACACACTTGCTATATCTGATTTCATTTTCAAGAAGTATATCCATCACATTCTTGACATATCATCAATGAATAGAACAAAATACATGATTCCATTCAATGTTGATGTCCTCGTTGGTCCACAGACATTTGAGTGTATCAACTCAAATATTTTGTAGCCCTTTTTGCTTAATTTTTAGGGGATGACATCCTGGTTTGTTTTCCAAGTTGGCATACATCACATATTCAATTATCATGGCTGATTTCAGGAATGTTTTCAGCTGATCCCAATTCATGCATTTGTTTGAGTGAAGTATAATTAGCATGTCCAAACCTTTTGTGCCATAAAGAAGACTCAATGACAGTGCCTAGAAGTGCCTGATCACCTACATTTTTCAACTCTAAAGGGAAGCTCCTATTTCTAATGACAATAGTCATTACTTCCTGCTTTTGTGAATCAAATATAATGCATCCCTTATCTTTAAATACCAGTGTTTAATCTTTTTTCAATTAGTTAATCAACACTAATCAAGTTTTGATCAATATTTAATAAAACATCAGAAATATACTTTGTACCTGTGGAAGTTTGCACAGAGATTTCACCAACACCTTTAACCTCAACAAACTCTCCATTCCCAACTTTAACTCTTGATTTGTATACATCATTTAACTCGACAAAGATGTTGGGATTGGAAGTCATTTGATGAGTGCACCCGCTGTCCAATAGCCAAGCTTCGTCACTACTGCAGACCTTCAAGTTCAATGCTGTGAATAAGTGTTCTTCCTTCTGGTGAATCTCTACTACCTGAGCTTGTTGTGGTTCTTACTTTTCCATCTAATTTTTACAGACCTTTTCAATGTGACCAAATTACTTACAAGCCCTACATTGTACTCCTGGCCTGAATCAACACCATTTAGGTGAATGTCCTTTCCTCTTGCAGTGTGGACAAAGTGGATATTTTCCTCTTTTACCAGCTTCTTTTTGGTTCTTAGGTTTCTTTTTCTCATCAGTTGGATTCTTAACAGCTCGTTTGAGCTTTGTGCTTCTCCTTAGCAAATAAAGCTCCCTCAACCTGTTCCTCTTGTCTTATTAATCTCCTCTGCTCTGTGTCTTAAAGGGCATTAAGAAGTTCAGACAAGGAAATAATGGACAAATCCCTAGAATCTTCAAGTGAGGAGATCTTAGCTTCAAACTTTTCAGGTAAGCTAATCAAGACCTTCTCTACTACTCTTTTATCTAGAAAATCATCACTTAACAACCTGATTTGATTCACCACCTTCATTGACCTATCAGAGAACTCTTTAACAGATTCTGAATCCTTCATTTTCAGAGTTTCAAACTCCTTTATCAGATTCAGCACATGCATCTGCCTAGTTCTCCCATTGCCTCGAAATTCTTCCTTTAATCTGTCCCAAGCTTCCTTTGCCGTTTTACAAATTATAATCCTAGTGAAGATAGCGTCTGAGCCAACTGATTGGATGTAGGAAAGAGATTTAAACTTCTTAGCAACTTCCTCACTATGTTGCTTCAGTTGTACAATAGTAGGATTTGCTTTCAACGGAGGGGGTTCAGCACTGGTTTCTGTGATGTCCCAAAGGTCATAAGCTTTCAGGTATGTCTTCATCTTTGTAGACCAGAAGTCATAATTTTCTCCTGTAAATACCAAAGGTAAAGGAGCTGTAAAGCCACTGGAAGCCATCACCCTCACTCACAAATCACTCGGTTGGTTTTATGAAGGTTCCTTTCTAGTTTACTCTCTGGTATTTACCTATCTTTCTTGCTGTGAGTTCTAAGGCGAAAGGGGTTCTGATACCACTGTTGCAGTATGAACTCAAAAGGAAAGAAAAAAATATCACTTTTTCATTCAAGAAATGGTGCAAGACCAAGCTCGAACATATATGGCCATCATTCTATTACATCACAAAAGTTTTTTATCCAACAACTATTCTTACCTACTACCACTTTGCTTATATGACAGCCTACTCATTTCCCTGTAAGACCATACTTGCTTAACTTATAAAATATAACTTAAGCTAAGACTTAGTACATCAAGAATATAGGAATAATGACAACAAAAGTATCAATACTAAATGTCAATAAAAACTCATGCTGCTGAGCTGATTGAGACTAGAATTGATGTAGCCGAATAGCTCTATTAGATTTTTCTTTTATATTTTTTTAATCTTGTAGGCCGTCCAATTTGTACTTCGAATTATTAATGAAATATTTTTTCGTGAATTCTACCTCTACTCTTTTAATTACAATATCACAAACAACTTAATATTGCGCTGAACATGAGCTATTCGGCTTAATAGCTAAGTACTTTACCTTTGATGAATTATGAACTAATCAACTTAATAATCAAATAATTTGCTTTGAAGAATCATGAAGAAATCAATAATAAAGTACCTCGCAAAGTGAAAAAATAAAACAAAATAAATTATTTATCTCAATTGGCCCCAAATAAAATAAAAGTAACCAACTCACTTGGCTTTAGATATAATCCACTTAACCAACTCCATAGACTTCGAGTAAGATGAATCAATCTGATTTAATGGGCCTCCTCAAATGAGTAGTTTAAAAGTAGCAAGTTGACTAGTTCTTTGTTGGCAAGCCTCGATAGGTCATTGATTCCCTTATTAGATGAATCAAATAGAGTTGGCTCGTCAATCAAAGGAGGCAAGTCCTACTTGGGATATTAGCTTAGCTCCACAATTGAGTTAACAAAGGCAGGCCTTAATAGGTCTATGTCTCTCTTAATTGGTTATCAATTCAATATAGGATTGTACTAGATAAAGTAGACAAATTCCATTTGCGATAATGCTTGGTCTCTTGTTGAGGCTTCATAAAATTCTATAAGAAGTTAACGGAGGCAGACCTCATAAGGTCCATGGCTTTCTCATTAGGTTATCGAATCAAATATTGGCTCGTGAAGGTTAAAAGAGGCAAATCCCACTTGGGATATTAGCTTGGCTCCCATGTGGAAGAATAAGTGGAACAATCACCTCGCAAGACAAGGTATAAGAGACAATTATCTCTCAAGGTAAGGCTCTTGTGAGGCAAGGAATATATAGGGCCAATTTTAAGGCAAACTTCTATTGAGGTTTGTTGGCTTCTCTGACGATGTACATGTGGTTGCTATATAGAAGGTTGCATGCTATTAGATGGATGTATTATAAAATAAACATTCATATTTGTTAAAAATAATAATTTACTATGGTTGGAAAACTCATCCAGCTTGCAAAAGTTTATTGATAATATTTACGTAGATATTCTATGTTCCAGGAATGAGGCTATTTTTTCTTATCCATGTCTTCTATCTTATAAGTTATTTAGCGTGTTTATTTAATGATGTGATATGGGCCTTTCCAATTGGCGTCCACTTTTTCTACACCAAGTTCTTGTGAAGATAAAACGTCTTATCAGGCCTGGATCTTCTATACAAATAACCTCTTTTTTTATTTTATCATTATCATTACAGGTCATCTTCCTTAGATACGAAGTAAATTTAATTTGAGACTCATCTCTTCTCTTTTCCAAGAACTCCATCTTTGCCTTTCTCATCTCATTGTTGGTTATCTCAAATGGATGTAACAATGAGAAGGGAGTCATATTTCAACTGAGCTCATAATAGCCTTGGAGCCATATGCTAAAAAGAATGAGATCTTTTTCATAGCAAATTTGCTAGTTGTTCGAATATCCCAAACATATGGGGAAGGTCATCAACAAAAGTACCCTTAGAAGTATCTAGATTTTTTTAAAAGGTATACTTGATGACTTCATTGATAACTTCAAGCTGACCATTGGCCGAAGGATATTGTTGGATAGAGAAGTGCTACATGATCCCGAGCTCTTATACAACTTTCTAACCTTTTTGTTGTCAAATTTTTGCCCATTGTCATAAAATAATGAAATGTCAACATGTAGATGCTATTCTTCCGAGTGAATTTGAAAGTGTTGGCTATAGTTTCTATGCAACCTTAACTTCTACCCATTTCGTGAAGTAGTTAATTTGACCGACTTTGGGTATGGGTTAGCTAATTAAAGGGGACCAATAGATGAAATTATAAGTCCTAACAACCACATTCATACTTTAAAAATTGAATTCGATTAATTGTGTGCATTTAGATAAATTTAGTATAATTAGAATAATGTAGATAATCAATCACCAAACTATATTCTTGTTTTTCGTCAATTAGGAGTAGAAAATAGTAAATTAAGAATTAAATTATAGTTCTCGTGGGAATAATAATTCAAACTAACACATTCATTAAATCACTTGTTATGATCCGTACACTTGTGAAATATAAAATCAATAACAACTTGTTAGCCCAACAAGGATTGTCCAAGAAGACGCAACGTGACCGGCAATGCCCCACCATCAACCACATCACCAAAGGATTAGAAGAGTCATTGATCTTTTGACTAGAGACATGGTGGATATGGCGACAAACATAAGGCAACTAAAAGAGCACATCGCTGCCATGCAGACCTTCCTCCGATAAATGCAGGATCAATGAAGTATGCATATGCCTACACCTATAAACATGCATCTCATGAACCCTTTGTTTCCCAAAGGACACCTTGGATGAACCAACAAATAGATAAGGAGGTGCACATGAGGACTTTACCGACCATGTCAATGTTTATAAGACCCAAATGGGGGGTAAGATGACCAAACCTATATTGAATATAAAGCCTACCATCTTACATTATCTAAACGAGAGAATAGATGGTACAACAAGCTCCATTCTAGAAGCATGAGGAGCTATCCAAAGTTGAAGAGGCCTTTATCAATACATTTGTTTCCTTATAGACTCATTATGCCACTTACAACTTCTCTATGAAATAAAGTCAGAAAAAGGGCATGCTTCACCAATGAGATGATCAATTATTAGGACATCTTCGATGCAAAGGCTATTTCTACCTTAAACGGGGCTCGAAATGTACACCATGTTTTGAAAGGTTGTTTTCAATAAGAACACCACCACCTAGGACTAGCCAATTGACTAGATCAAGAAAAAGATCATAACGGAAGCATGATCCACCACCTAGTATATGAGGTACGAGGATTTTAACCTTGTACAGAGATCAAGGTAACCCTCCCAATACTTTCAAGGCCAGTAGGGGGCGCAACGGTGAAGGCAAGTCCATATACTTACCGTACTTCTAGGCATCGCATCATCGGCCCTCAATGCCCTACCATCACCTCCTGCCTATGATGAGGCATGCTATAGTCATGGATACCATTTGACAAGGCACACCCAACCTATATGCTATGAGGCAGGAACTAGTAAACTATACATTCTGCCACAGAACTAAAGAATTCTGACAAACTACTACAAGATCTACCAGAGTTTTGGCCACAATACAAATGATTGCCTAAAGATTAAGAACATAGAAAACTAAAGAAATCTTACTGGTTTGGGTCATTTGAACCCCTGAGAGCCTTGGAAAATGTACTATCCTGACAAAAGGTAGTGAATAACAACCACTGAGACCCCCACAACCAGTCTCAAAGAAAGGGCGTTGCTCGACCTCCTAGAAAAGATCAATCAAGGTGCTGAAATCAATATAAATGAAGCTTTTACACCTCAGCATGAAAGGCAACGACAAATGGATCCTCAAAGGACATGGAATAAGGCATTGTCCGAAAAATAAATATGGTTTTAGAAGACCTTATGTGGATGAGAAATCCAAGAATATCCAGAGAACCTACTCCAAACACAAATTTTCCCTGCCTAGGATTGACCAATTGATGGATCCCATAACTATGCATGAGATATTGAGCTTCAATGACTCTTAATCTGACTACAATCAGATTCTTATGTACCTTTCAATGAGGATCATCCCTCATTAATCACTGATAAAGGCCTCTACTACTAAATTGTTGTGTTGTTCAAATTGAAAAATGATGTGAAAACTTATCAAAGTCTTGTGAGCAAGATATCCATGAGCAAATTAGTGTAACTATGGAGGTGTATTTTGATGATACGCTTAGAAAGAGCTTGAAGCCTATAGATCATCTCAGGCACTTGAGGAGGTATAAAATGAGGTTAAACCTTTTGATGTGCGTATTTGGCGTTGCTTAGGAAAGTTTCTAGGCTACATGGTCAACAGAAAGAAATTGAGGCCAATGGTGAGAAAATTAAAACTCTGGAAGAGGATGCGGTCACCTTAAGATTTGAAGGAGGTATAGATCTAACCTACGAGTTTCAGCTCTAAGCCAATTTGTGTCCAAGGCCACCGACAAGTGTTTTCCTTCTTTAAGGTTTTCGAAGGAGGGATGGACCAAGTATGAGCCTGCCTTTCAAGCATTGAAGGATCACCTTGATCAGATATCTCTTCTTTTAAAGCCCAAGGCTGGAAAATTATACTCCACTAATTGGCCATCTTTTTTCGAGTCTATTCGATGGTTTTTTTGAGAAGAGAATGAACCAACAATTGAAGTGTAACACAGCTCATGAGCTAATGAAAAGACCCGACGTTTCCAAACACCATTCGCCAATTTTTCTGCTGCCGAAACTCTCTTACCTTTCTTGTGCTTTTGAGTTTCAACAGTCTCATTTTTCACTCTCTTCTATCTATTAAATTCATAGGATTGAGCATCATCGAAGATGGTGAAAGCTCTTTTGTCAATGAAAATGAAATAACTTACCCAGAATCTAACCATGTGATAGTCTATACCTTCAGTTTTACTTCTTGTGTGCAAAAGGTCCTTCAAGAATGCCCATTTCTTTGAGTTGTTCCTTCAAGTAGATAACGAATGTGATGACGATGCCAAGTCTAATAGCATCGTTTCTTCATATCCCCAAGCTTCAGTTTCATTTTCTTTTTACCTATCTTTATGAATGGAGGCATTTTTTACGAAGTGAAATTCGTACTATGTAGTTAGAAAAGGTAAAACAAATCTTATATTTCTGTGAGAGTATCTAGGATTGTGCTCTCCTAGATCTCATCATTTCATGCTAGTACTATAGGAGATATTACACCGACAATGTGCATATTATATTCACAAAAACATATCTTTTATATGCTAATTGAAATCGAAACATAATTCGACTTACCAAAATAGTTAAGAAGACAACTTAACAATTTACCGAATCCGAATACATGAATATGTACTCTTCACTTTCAATTTTTGAATGAAAGCATGTAACTGAACCTTGCAATATAAACATATGAACAAGGTTTGCCAATTTTTGAAATCAAAATAAATGAAATCGGAAATGGAAAGATAAGAAAAGAAGATATGCTAGTGATGCGATTGGCCGAGATAAGTGTTGAACACTTTTTTCTTAAGATGGTTTTTCCTCACATCGATGCCAACGGTTTTCCGACAACCATCTCCCAAGATACAATGACCACGTCAAGCTATAGGAGCACTCCGCTTAAACCAACGAACTTGAACGAAATTCTCTTTTTACTGATCTTATGATTTTATGCAAAGAAATCACTTTTGATGAGATGTTTTATGCAACATAACATGTAAAGAACGATATGGAATAATAAATACACGTTCAATGGGTCCTATATATAGAGGATGAGGGGTTGTAAATGAAGTCTCATGCCTCAAATTTAGCAACCCTTGCCAAATGTCGCACCATTCACTATCGCTAACACGTCGCGCGAGTGAAAATAACAGAGATTTTGTTGCTAACCTGTTACTAGCATGTTGCTAGCCTATCACTCAAGCAACAATCTAGCGATAGGTGAGTGACAGAGTTCGTCACTTTTCCAGTCAGTTTTTCCTTTATTTTCCTTCCAACTTTGGACCACAATTTTTCATTCATCCAAAATTGATTTTGAGATTCCAAATATACCATGACGATCTACTCGACAAGTAGAACAAGTTGGTCTATTTACATTTATAATTTGACCATCGGATCATGTCCGAATATTTAGTTGAAGTTGACATGAAGTCACTTTTCATGGTATCGGTTTTGACACTTGACCAAATTTCCAATTCTTAAAACCAAATTTCAACAATCCCCCACATGAATGAAAATTCTATATATGCAAATGATAATGCAGACACTAATAAAGAGAGAGGGGAAAAACATTGCATCAAGTAAAATAGGTTCAGCTTTGAACCTTCCTTAGTGAAATATTAGCGGATTTACTAGCTAATTGATCAACGTGATGTCTTAAACCATTCAGCCTTTGGTGTAAATCAGGAGAACATTACTCACACAATGCTTCCCTAAAATATTTATGCTTCTCATGATTGTGTTCATTTTGGCCCTGAACAATTCTTGGATTTCATAAGTGTTTACAGAATTTTAGCCTTGAGTAATTCTTATTGAAGCGGCCCAACTTCACACTACATATGTGACCTCCTATTAAGACCTACTCCACTTGACTTAATCAATATATAGAAATCATTAAAAGAGTATCTTAACCTTCAAAATCATGCTGCAGAAAGCACACTAATTATCATAGAAATGAGTAAGAATAATTGCCTAAGTGCTTCATGGAATCTTCATAACTTAGTTGTCCATTTCACCCAAGATCTAGGGATACCGTGTTTACACCATTGAGATCAATTGCTTGTAGTATTTGTCTACGACAAATATGTCTAGATTTACTATTAAATGTGACTTAGTATCTTATTAAATATAGCGAGCTAATGATCGATTCATTTAATAGATACACATTATCACCAACTAAAAATCCTCTTATGAAGCTACATGCTTCTCATGAAATGTGACTTAGTATCTTATTAAATATAGCTAGCCAACGATCGATTCATTTAATAGATACAAATTGTCACCAACTAAAAAAACATCTAATGAAGCTACATGCTTCTCACCTCTCACTAGCTTTATCTAAAACTTTATCATTTCCAAACACGGTTGGAGGATTTGTATCAAATCATTACACTAGTCAATCACATTTACTAGTGAATATCAGACTCATCAGTATTCAATATTCAATATTGAACTATTACAATGCATTTATGGATATTCTTCAAATATTCCAAATGTTCTTGATATCCAAACAAACACCGTATTTGGCATTCATCCTATTTCATCCACTTTAGACTTAGTGTATATCATCCTTATAATTAGTATAAGGATTTTCTACCTTTTCACTTCATAGTCATGCTTCTATGATTTATAAGATATAAAGAATTTAACTTGTGAAATTAGTTACCCCCCCCCCCCCAAATTCCTTCATTTTTGAACTTTACAATAATGTTAACCCCCACATTTTTGGGTTATCCTTGAACTTAGAGTTCATCAACACTTTCATAGTTCAATAATGTCCATATCGAATACTTCGTAAAAGTCTAAATACTTTCAAAATCGTGGTCGTCAATTCACAATTTATTGAAATTGCACACAATGTACTTCAATCCAACTACAATATGATCAAGGTCATCACATAGACCAATAATGATTTTCCTAGTATAAACCAACTTAATTTGGTTTCACGCATGTAGAAGAGTACAAAAATGAAGAGGGCTAAGCATTTTAATTCACAATATTGCAACTTCTTCAAACATATTCAATTTATCAAATATTCAAATTTGTGACATTTCATAAGACAATATCATTGGTCACCAATTCACCTTATATTCCATAGGTTGAAAAGTTGTGTTCTCTAAATACACAACTCTACAAAAAGACACATGTTGCGTTTTTTATATCGCAAATGTATGATATCGTAACAAGCAGTATAGTAGACATTTGCGTCCGGATATCATTCCCACGAAGACTATACTTCAGGACTTAATCTAATTTTTTCTAACTCCTATTTGACAAAAGCGAATAAATAATTATGATCACTGTAATTATTTTTTTAACTAATTTAAAATATAAAAAAATTGCAAACAATGGATAATTGAAAATTCAAATATGTGATTAATATTAGGGCAAAACAATTTCATCCATTGATCACATTTATTTTTAATTCAAGATTTATAACATAATGTAGTATTTGATCCAATTCTTCTATTGTATTCAATTTATCCATTTCGAGTTCTCATTGAGCATATTTAACCGATTCAATTCCATATCTTGATGTGAATCAACTTTAGTTAAACGAAACACTAGTTCTAAGAATTCATATTATGACTGTAATAATCAGTATATGTATCTCTACAGGTTATACTAATTTACCAAATTTTATTATATGGTCTAAATCTCAAACTAATATCTCAATTCGTAAGAGACTTACATAATCATCAAATTATTGATCAGATAATTTAATACATTAAACTCATAATAAAGCCAACACATATATAAATAAATCACAGCAATGTTGAATAAAAAATAAAGGATCACAACTCGATTATATTATTTTCTCTAATATAAAAATTAGTTATTCATATTGTAAAAATAAAAACACGCAAAGTGGAAAGATATCACCAAAAATTGACAAAACGTGAGAATTTCTGGTGTGTGCAGTTTTTTTTCTTTTTCTTTCCTTTTGTCTCTCTGCATGTGTGTAATGTATATCCAGCCAGCCACCAATTTTGATATCTTCTCTCTCCTCTTTTTCTTTTTTTTTTTTCCTCTTGTTTCTTTCTGTGGCAGTTTTCTTTTTCCCCTTTTTCTGTTTCTCCCTCTGCTGCGCCATGTGTTTTTGTATATTATATATCTATCTATATAGGTTTAGGGTTATATATATAGAGGTTTAATTTGAGTCTCAATTAAAATTTTCAATACAAGTCTATTGAGATCCATTTAACTCTAACACATTTAATATATAATCTCTCCAAGGAAATTATCTTTAGATTTTACCATTTTTTCTACTTTTGCATTCTTTTCTCCAATTCTTCATTAAACATAAAGTTTTACCTACAAAACACATTATAACATAAATTAG
>CAIGRP010015918.1:0-11378 GCA_903798385.1 Fraxinus cuspidata
AATGTGACAAAAATGAACAATAAATCTCACATTCACTCTTTTAAGAGGAAAAAAATGAGGGATATTCTAAGCATAGAAGAAGTTCCTATTGGCTTACGGAAAATACGACTAGAGTTCTTGAATTCTCGAGTTTACAATCGAAGATGACTTTTTATCTTCAATATTTAATTTTTCCACTCCCAAAAAATATTGATATTTTATTTTCACCACTTTCCTTCCAAATTATTATATTATTTTCCTCAGTTGAAAATAGAAATATTTTAAATGTATTTAATTATTGAGAATGTGTTCGTTTCTCTTTATTTTAAAATGTTAAATTGAAAAGTTTCTTGAAACATAATTTTAAGAGTTTACAATTTAAAGGAAGGTGAATATTATGTTTAAACATCACTCGGAGATGCACGGTGCCTTGAATTGCCATTTTCTTAAAAAAAAAAAGCTCCAAAATAAAGTTAAAAAAAAAAAAGAAGCATTATTCCAAAGTAGATTAGTGCTTGATAAAACCAACCAAAAAACCATCCTATCTCACCTACGCTACCCTTTCCTTTCTTAACCGATCCACAGACACAACCACCCCATTCGTATGTTTTACGTAATTGATTTCTTAATTTTCTAATATATCATTATACAATGTGTCTTGTTATTAAAAAAATATGAACTATTCATATTTAAATAATTATTAAATGTAGGGTTATATTAGAAAAAATTGTAAGATATTAAAAACATTTTTTTAATTTGTGTGAAAATTGAACAAGCATATCTTTGTGGGACGGAGAGGGTTTCAATTAAAGATGAAATTATGTGTTTCATTAAATTGTACCTTTCATTAGTGACACTTAGTATCACTTAAACTGGTGTTGTAACACTAATCCATTTGTAAAACATTATGTAACTCTTTATGTAAAATTAAAATTATTTTTAGGAATATTAAAAGTTACAATTAAGCTTAAATGTAAATCTTTGGTAGACACCAAAAATTACATTTTCTTAGGTGGAAGAAATTTAGACAGTGATGTAATGAATGTATCAATGGTATATGTCGTCACATAAAAAATATCAAATTTGTTGTCAACCATAATGTACCTGTAGCGTGATTGTAAAAATTATTTAGTCAACATCATATTTCAATAGTCAAAATGTTGGAAAACATGTTATTACAAATTGAAAGTTGAGGCCTTGCTCAATTTTGAAAGACTGAGGACCCTGACAGTAATTTTCCTCTCGTGTATTTTATTTATATAGTTGATATAAAGAGATAATTACAGCAAAAGCCCCAAACTTTTGAAACATTAGCAGACTTTTCACAAACCTTTGATTTGTTGCAGCCACCACCCCTAACTTCTCTAAATATTGCAAGTGAAATCATTTTAGACAGTTTCTATCCACAATTCTGTTAGTTGACCAAAAAGTTACTCTTTTGTCCCTTTTAAAATATTAAAAATGTGATCAAAATAAAATTTTTGGTCAACTGAAAGAATTGTGGATGAAAACTGTTCAAAAGGGTTTCATCTGCAATATTTGTAAAGGTTAGGAGTGATAGCTGCAACAAATCAAAGATTTGAGGAAAATCTGCTAATGTTTCAAAAGTTTGGGACTTTTGCTGCAATTATTCCTGATATAAATTTTACACTTTCATCTACTGTTATGAAAAAAAAAATCCATTACAAAATATCTAAAATCCGAGAAAATGCACAACAAATGTATAATAAATAATTTTCCCCTGATTTAATGGAATTTCAGAGAACCCATTAATGGCCAAATGAAATAAATTTAGCAAAGTATATCTGAATTTTTGGTGAAATATTAATGACAAAATGACCAACCTCCCCACCTACATTGCATTTACTACTCATTTTCTCAATTAGTTAGCAGTTAGACTAAGTTATTATTACATAGACCCCTCACCCCGATTGGCCCTTCAATGCAATTCCTAGTTTCTGCCGAAATCCAACGACGAGAAACTTGAGAACATAGCATGACAAGAGAATTAAGTCGTAATTCCTACTTTTGAATCGATGAAAAACGAGCAAAGGATAAGCAGATTAGTACTTCGAGATTTCGTCACAATTCCTCAAAAGACGTAGAATTTGGCGAAAAAAAGCTAGGTTGTCATTTATTTGGAAAAATAACAAATTTTCACCTTTACAATCCTCATCACCTAGTACAATGCACAACTAAGTTTTCACTCATCCTAACTACTTAATTGTTGTCATGTTACAAAAGGTGATTAGGAAAAGAACATCAAAAATGGGTACTGGACAGATTTTTTGAATCATAATCTGTTTATTTCTTTTCAACTTAATTATACACATGATCTCCATATTCTTCCCTCCAAAGAAACAACTATTATCGAAACGTCGTCATGGTAGCGACGTCGATCTCCTTGTGGTATTTCGAGCAATTCTTGAAAATTCATGCCTGAAATCAAGCATTATAGCAAACATGGTATCTTAGTTTTCTCATATCAGTTGGGACCTGTACGATGAGACAACAATATAATCTTAAGTAAAACAAAAACTTACTAGCTTTTTTTGCTGCACGGAATAGCAATTCCTCGACCAAGTGTTGTGCAGGATCTCCTTCTGGAGACCAAGAGAGAAAGAGTTCGACTTCGGATACAGCCTCTTCATTCGTGAAGTATTGATAGAGTCCATCCGATGACAATATCAAGAACCTGTCTCTTGGCCCTAATCTGTGATGGTAGAGTGATGGTAGACAGTTGATATAAGGTGAAGTTCCAATGTAGTTAATTCTGAACATCTCTAGAAGTGCATCGTTCCATTTTGGCTGTACAAACACGAGAAATCTAAGCACAAAAATTTCAAAAGCACGTGAACAAAATAACATTTCTGATGGAAATAATTGCCATCAAATATTTTCTCCTATAGAACTACAATTAAAAGATAATATCCAAAAATCGAGCTCGGAAAAAGTGACGCCATCTAGTATACAGGAATCTTGAGGAGTTTCAGCAAACTATTTATGGTACCATGGACGATATGCAGTATTAAATTGTACTCAACAGTAGAACGGACAAATTTTGTTTGTGCTTATTTAGGGCCGTTTGACATGACTTTTGAAAAGTCAAAAGCTACTTCTGAGATGAAGTTGCTTTTGAGCCTCTTCGTTGAAATGTTTTGTCTGATTACAAGAACTTTTAGAGGAAGCTGGTTTAAAGCGAATTCTTTAGGAAAAATCAGAAGGAAAAGCCCTGTCAAATGGACCTTAATAGTGTCCAATAATGTGTAATCCACTTATCAAACAAGCATTAGAAATTGGCAATCCAATTGCATGATCTCAAAAAAATTGCCAAGAGGCAAACTTTACTTTAAAACTAAAGATATCCTTTTTCTCTCTGCTCCAGGAATGGAATCCAACAAACCAAAGAAACAAATTATTCATTTCTAGGTCTTACTTTCCACTAGAATCAATGGCAGAATAAGTTGTATATCACATGATAATGAAATGCAAAACACTTCAGGTAAATATCATTGGTCAGTCGGGATGTCAACAACCATCCCAAATATGGTAAGGTAAAGCAACTTTTTTCTAACTCAGAAAGGCTAAGCATAAAAGTATCCTCCTCCTTACTTTTGATGTTTACTCGTTGAAAGAACTTATCGTGGCCAATTGAGGAATCTACTTTTCTTAAACACATAAGGAATCAACAACATTAACTTTATCCATGTTTTATCCACATTATCTACTGCAAGAGGTTGTGTGGAAAAATCCTAAAGCAGGAAATACCTGCTTGAGAAAACCAGCACCAAAAGCTCGAGTGACCTTTAATGAACCTTTTACGCGGTCATTGATCACGGCAGAAGCATCGTCTGAGTGCTCACTTCGAATTCTTTGAACCTCCTGAAAATATAGTATTATATGATCAATCAAAAACTAAAACACAATAAAAATCAAATATCTGAACTAGAGGTTTTCTTTTCACCTCGTCCTCAGACGTGCTATGATCCATGGTGAGCTGAAAAGCAGTTAAGCTGGGTAGTGCATTTGACGTATCACTGTCGTCAAACGTCTCGAGGTCATGTAATGTTTCTTCACTGATTCTCTCCAAATCCTGGCTCCAAAGATCTGGTTCTTTCTTCTGAGCCAGAATTGCTCGACTATCGCCCACATTCATCATGTAAACATCCTCTCCCTTCATCAACATCACAAGAACACACGAACCCATCAAAGAAAGCTCGGGATTCTCCATGACCATCTTATCAGCAAGATCCAAATATGCATCCTCCGTTTTCTTCAATGCTTGCGAAAGGGCTTTTAGCACATCCAAGTGGTTAGCAGCCCCTGATCCAATTGATCGATTTTTGTTCAACTGCTCTTTCAATCTCCTATCAAGCTCTAATCTTTCCCTATCCCATTCACATCTCCACCTCCTCTGACTCTCCTCCCATTTCTTCGCCACTCCTTTATACCTACTCTTCAAATTCCTCCCCCGTTTTTTCTTATACCACAAATCATAATTCAAATCCCCATTATCGTTAGGATAATTCTCAGGCTCTACACATCTAGAACAACCATCGTTAGTCCTATCCCGTAAAACCACCTCACCAAAGCTCTTAGTCGAACTAAAATCGTCTGCTTCCAAGTTTCCATTCTCAGTCACAGCAAAGGAATTAGAAACCAATGAATTGTCAGTCTTATTATTGTCATCCCATAACAAACCTTTGAGCTCTTTATGAACAGCTGAATACAAATTGGATAACAAATAATCAGGTGCATCAGGGCCATTAAATCCATCATAAATCCCTACAAAAACCCATTCATGCTCCTCAGAGATGACAACATGAACTCGATCCTCCCCTGCTTTTCCTTGAGCCCACTGAAGATTCTGATTTTCCAATGAATCATCATCATCCAAGCTACACTCACTGCTGAAATTCACACTACTACTGATTGTTAACTCGTTCTGCTTCTCAGAACTCACCATCCAATCATTTTCCTTCATTGAAACCATGCCTTTGATCGGAGCAACAATGGAGTTCTGACCTCTGGTGATGCTCTTTGATAAAGCTCTTCTCAGGGCCCGAATCAACGATCCTTTTCTCGATCTGGGCCGGAACGCAAATCCCCCATGGGAATAGCTTCTCTGGAACTGATCGGAGCTGCCTTTTTCGAGAGGTCCCGAGAGGATCCCGCGATCGAGGGGCCCCGATAAGAATCCCCTCTCAATTGGGCCAGACATGAAGCCACGCTCCATAGGGCCCGAGTTCGGAATCAAGCCCGAATTATTGAACAACGGGCCGGATTGGGTGCCGGAACTTCTCGGGATGATTTGCAGCGGGATTGAAGCAAAGGAGGTAGAACTCTCAAAGGCGGAGGCACGGTCAATACTGTTATACGAATAGTGGTCGACAAACGCCGTAGAGAGCGGCGTGGATGTGTTGGCACTAACGGAAGCTCCGGAGATTGACCTGAACGTCGTCGTAGATGCTTCCTCGTATTCCGTATGCACCTTAGACGAAGACAGCCTCGTCAATTCGGGTCGTACGTAGCAAAAAGAGTGACCCAGATCATCTAACGGATCAGATATCATCATCGCCATGTCCTTCCTCCGCCGCCGAGCTTCATCGGCGTTTACAGCTCCGGTGAAGCACAAGCTCAGCTTCCCTACTCCGTTACCCATTAACAAAAAATTCAAGATTCAACCGGGTAAAGGAACAAAAAAACTCAAATCAAGAAAAAAAAATCTTGAATCTGTTCAAAACTTCATTTCATTACTAAAAGAAAGAAATGGTGAAATTTTAGAGAGAGAGAGAGGCGTTGACTTTTGTGTGGGGAGTGTTGATTGAGATAATAAAAACAAGTAGAGAGAGGAGTGGATGCGTGCTTGCGGGGATTTGTTTGCATATAAAAAAAAAAATTTTTTTTTCTTTTTTCTTTTTTAGTTTTGCTGTGTTGACTGCCACTGCGAGGTAAGGTTGATGAAACTAGTAGTTTTCATTTATTTTGTCATTTCAAATTTTCACCTCCTCCAAACCACTTTCATAATTTTTAATATTCATGAAATTATATCGTTAATTAGCACATATGGAACATGTTTTGTCCCATTTTCTAAAATTTACTTTTTCTCAAACTTGTTTTTAGTCGTACATTTTATGATTTCATAACTCTTCAACCATATATTTTATTTATTAGTATCAAATTTATTGAAAATCTGATTTTCAACTAAACCAAACAGGTGTATAGTTTTTAGTGATAGTTTTCGTCTCAATATTTTATTAGAATGCTTTGGAATGAGTGATATTTTCTAGCACACTTTTGTTTTATTCAAACATTTATGGGGGCAAATCATCATTGGTGCCAATCGTGTTTGGGAGTGGTTAAATTAAAATTTAATTAGTTTTCCTGAAAAAAGGTGTGCATTTGTGTAGATAACAAATAAAGACCTCTTATCAGAATTTTTGAGAGTACTTTACTCAAGTGGTTATAAATTGCAATAAAATTAATATGTAATGTTTAACCCACTTTTGATTTTCAAGAGTTACACGCTTTTAATGATGATAACAAAGTTGGGATTGGCATTTTATTAAGGTGGAATGTAAATCACGGGTAGAAAGGAGAAAGCGTGAGTAGTGGAAAAAAGATGAAAAAGTCAAAACCAGTGTAGAATAAAGAGAGGGGTATATTATATATATTTTTAATTGAAACGTGGCACAAAACACAATGAAATTGCCAAACCGGAAAACCATACACTTTGTCAACTTGCATATAATTCTATTTGCTTCACTTGACTTTGTGTGCACCCTTAAATGTCTAATTTCATTTAGTTTTATGTACTTGGTAATAAATTATTGGGATTAGCTAGCTTTATATTTAATTTTGTGAGGTGGAGTGGTTGAAACTCTACTAAATATAATACATTTATTGCTTCTTTAGTGCTTTAGATGACTATAGACGTGACTAAATAATCGCAATCGCTGATCAAATATTTATCTTAGTTATTGGATTTATTTTTGACTTTATAAGTTGACTAAAATTAAGGAAATTAATTTTCAAAGAAAAACTTAAAAAAGATTATATTTTCGTCCCAATTGTGCTAAAAGAGAAGAATTTCTTGGTTTATTCCCTCGTCCTCGGGGTTTCCCTTTGTCATTATCCCTCACTCAAGTTTGGCCCGTCCTATTCCTAGATTTGCGCTGTGTGTCGCTTTTGATTTGGATCCCTACACTACTTGCTCTTAATCCCTTCTCATCATGAACGTGGAGAAGAGGAATTTATTTTTACAATTTTTTTTTTTCTTTTCTAATAACAACGTAGATATAAACATTATATTCGAGATAGAGTTACTATAAATTTAAAAGGTCGAGGGTTTTAAGTGTCAATAAATAAAGATTTGAGTATACTTTTGTACAAATTTAAATATATTTGAGACCTCAACTGCAATATTACTTTATCCTTATTTCTATTTTTTTTTTTTTTTAACTTCTTTCATTGACCAAGATCGAAAAGATCCGATAAATCAATCATACACAATAACGGTTAACTATTCTTCAAAAAAATGAGGAATTGTTTCGATTTTACAACACAAACAAAAATGTACCAAGTGCAAAATTTAGATAATTGGGTTTTAAAATATAAAAAATAAAGTAATTTGGGAGAATATGGGGGTGGCCATTTGAAATGTAACAAACATATTACTGTGGCATGGATTAGTCCACATTAGTATTTGATTGTAACATTCTTTAATTTCTTTGAGTCAGACACTTTCAATGAATTTGTTCAAAGACTTTTACCAACTTCGAATTGAAAAACATCCTTTTACTATTTCTATTTTTTCAAAGTCAAATTAAACAATAAATCAAGTAATAACAAGTTTGTTTTCTTTAAGGTTAAGGAAACTATTTAAATTCTCAACAATTAATTAAGGATTTATTTTATTTATTTATTTATTTACAAAATCATTTAGTCCTCATAAAGGGTTTTCGGGCCTCCATCTCGAGACATAAGTAAGGTTTCTACATTATCCCGTACCTCGTTTATATTTTTAAAAAAAATAAATAAAGTAGAGTGGATCATTATGACCTTGACCATTAAAGTAAATAATAGAAATGTCAAGTTTTTAAAATGCTTAAGTTTAATTTTTTTTAAAAAAATTATTGCAATCATGAGTAAAATTATATATAAAAAAAAATAGAATTTGAAGCTGAATTAACGAATTTATAGCTTTTCTGTAATGGTAACGTCTTTTCCCTGCGGTAATTTTGTATTTTTTTTTTCGGAATTAGACCTAAACTCAAATAAAGAAAGGAAGATTGTGATATATTTTTGTTTAACATAAAATTCGGACACGTCTTAATAACATAAATCTTTTTATTTTATCAAAAGTAATTTCTATACTGATGTAATCATTTCTAATGCGTTGAATTAGTTTACACTTAATAATTGTCATAATTTTTCGTTGACTTTATTTAATTATTTTTTCAAATTTTATATGATTTTCACTTTATCTCTTAGTGCTAGGATTTACCATCATTAGTGCCGGGGCATACTTGCCTTTGACCTTGAGTCTTCAATTTATTGGTGTCATTTTAGCTTCTAGAAATGGTTACATTTGCATCTTCCTTCATTCAAAATAAATTATTATTTTTTTTCAAATTGTTTGTCTTCCTAACTATTTTATAGCAATTAATTCAAAATTTTCTTCAATCAATAATATTTATAGTGACATTTTAAAACAACAAATTGCTTAGAAATAGAAAAAATAAGTTGATCAAAAAAGTCAAACAAGATTTTATTTCAAACTAATCAAATATTATTATAAAAATATAATCGATAGAGAATGATTACGAGTTTTAAGGTATTTTAATTCCATTCATATTTGTTGGAAAATAAAATATTTATTCATTTATGGTTAAGCATGAGAAAATATAATCATTGTTAAATGACAACATCATATTGAATGTGAATGTGAATTAATAAATAATTGAAACGGGAGAATGAGAGAACCTAATTTTATTATTTATTAAAAAATTATAATTAAAACTTCATATTGTCCACTTTGATAATTATATCATACTTTAAAATTCAAAGAAGTATCATCATTAAATATTGCAAGTGGAAAACCCTCATAAGCCACCTTCTCCCACAATTCATCTGTTGGCCAAAATATCAAAATACCTTTTCATTTTTAATTTATTTAAAACTGTCACACTTATAATTTAAAAATATTAAAGAAGTAAATATCACTAGATATCGAATAAAACTATAACGCATTATTTGAAAATAGAAAAAAAAAAATATATGCCTAAAAAATTTCACTTCAAAGAAAAAAAAAAAAAACTGTGCACACAAAATAAAATAAAGAAGCAGAAGGGTGTTGAGATGAAATTGGTAAAATTGTCAATTTTTAGATGATATTTTGTAGAATAAGATATGGTAGCCATTGAGCAAACAAAATCCAGGTGGTCTGAAATATGGCTGCCACCTTCAATGGTCGCTGTCCACCGCCGTCAGCCGCACCACAGCCACCACCACTTGCACATGCATTTATCTTCTCTTCGTACATTCCATACAAACAACATATCGCCTTTTGGACTTCTAATATCTGTCAACATTTCAATACAAACTTTAGTGTATTGTCGATTTCGTAAAATGGTCACGCGTGTCGAATGAATAGTATGTTTTAATTTGTTGAAAAGAAAGTAATTTTTACACACACACATATAAAAGATATACTAGATTAATCGACATAACAAACAAACATCTCACTTCCTTAATCATGTTTCATGGGAGATTTTAGGGGTCAATAGGGTGGACCCTCAAGAAAATTATTAATTTTTTACCGCCGGGATTTTTACCAATTGAGTTTGCATGCCAATTTCGGATTACAATTCTCCAACGTACGTTTCAATTAGCAAATTTGTTAAACGATGAGAATAGTTACAAGAAATGAATTTAATAAATTTAACTCGTGGTCCCCTTCACCTTTGTTGGCATATTTTCACTTTCAAACTATATTTCTCGATTTCGGATATGCTCTTGGTATCATTTCGAAAAATCAGTGACCAACTATGTGATGCATATTTCGAAATGAAAAATCGTTAAATGATGAATTTAAAATAGCTATCTAAAGATGGCTACTTAAAGGGTTTAATATCTATTTTATTTGCCCTAACTCTGACGTCAACTTAAATAAAATTCTATTGAACGTTAATTGATACTTGTCCATATAGAAATATAAGGAAGTTTCATGTCATAATCCAAACATATGGTATCAAAATTTGGAAATGTCAAAGTTTGAATGGAAAAAAAAAGGGCTGAGACTTCTGTGCTATGCATGCAAAAATTGACAAGTTGAAATTTTTGACATTATAATGACTAATTTAAATAGTCCAAGTGTCCCCATATTCTTTCAGTCAAAGAGAGTTTGGACACACCATTTCTGCCTTTTTAGTGTAAATTTTTTTCACGTTTCATTAACCATATTTGTGGTACAACTTTTGTGAATAAGGAAAAAATAAAATAAAGAAATTATAGTCTATTTATTTATTAGCTAAAATTGTTTGGAGCAGAATTCTTGCTCCTAAAAATTAGTTATATAATATATTACAATTTGTTTATTAAGAAATGAAACTAAAAATTTGACTCGACCAAATGTCGTACAAAGGGATAAAATTTGTTTATTATTATCGAACGAGTAGAAATAAATAATAAAAAAAACTCCGTTAACGCGTAACAATGCTACTTGTCTAATTATAATATCACATTTGAGAAATTATAAGTTTGACATCACGGGTTCCCATTGTTGACAAATAAATCATTCACGGTGGCGTAACAAAATTCAACTATTTATTATTAAAAAAAAAATAGAACAGTCTAATAATTTTTATTTAGAAATTGTGAAAGCAACTTCTTTATCCATCCAAGTGGCGAGGCCAATTTCTTTAACTTGAGTTAAGGCTTTTTCCTAAATTACTATATATTGAAGATCTAAATAATAAATCATAAAGGTTTTTTAAGCAAAATACCTATCGCGTTATTCGCGTGATTAATTTCTTTCGAGTTGTATGAATTCTTTTGAGTCTTCAGCTTCGATCAATAAATCTTGAGTTTCTTGAATTGCTTGCTTCCCTTGAATTTTCTTTAGCATTCTCCAAGTTTAGATTGCACCTGATGAATGGACACCAAGATCTGAGCAAGAATCCAAAAATAAGATCCTAGTTCTAAAATGTAAGACTTTTTAGTTATTAGAGATCAAGAGAACTTTTTGTTAATTTTCTAAAAGTTTTTATATAAATTTGAACAAGTCTTATTTCCTTGTTCAAGAAATCTTAGGTTATTGTAGTATTTTCAAAATTTGAAACTTAGGGGGGGTCTATTCAATTGAAACTTTTGAAAACTTTGATGGACTTTTTTTAAGT
>CAIGRP010015934.1:0-22527 GCA_903798385.1 Fraxinus cuspidata
TCTAAGTGAGATGTCCAAGATAAAAAGGAACATTGAAAAGAATCGACGCGAAGGAATACTATCCTAAACCAAAAGCAAGATGTAGTGGAAGACCGGTAAAGGAGTAATAGAGTCGGCAAATCCGACAACCATATGAATAAGTATTCATGCTTGAGTTTTCAAGCACCTAATGTAAATCGCTGTTACAACATTCCGAGGAATAACAACTTCGTAAAACTAATAACAATACTTAACCAAAACTGGAAAAAACAGTTTGAATTAAGCTGAAGAAAACAAGAATTCACTGAATCTACAATTAGCATTATAAGCTATTTAAATATACAAATTTCACTTTCAAGCCTTCATACTCTTCATCAATTATTGCAGAAAGGAAGCCATTCTTTTCCTTGTTGCTTTGTTGGGGAGGTAGCAGTGATAAAAAATAGTAGAATGGACCATATTACCCATGTAATCAATTGTCCATGTAACTATGTTACAGGGTGCAGAATGCAGAGCATAAAATCTAAATCATTGATATCGATATATATAGCAGCAGATAAAAATTCTCCGGTACAAACATGAATTTAGGTGCCTTGTGAAGAGGTGCTAGAGTCTTCAACTAGAGCATGCTGCTCTAGGATTTCGACCGTCTCCTCCTTCGCACTGCCAAGACAAAAGAAGCCCATCAAAGTCATATGACACCAGTCAAATCATATTAAGCATACTTATAAAGTTATAATGGTTTTTATGAAACAATTTACGTGATAGCTCAGGGAACACAACATGAGAACAAAATATAATGCAACTAACCGTAAGAAACACCTTTTCCACATAGCTTATTGGTTAGAATATAATTCAGTGCTTTGTCATAAGATATGCCTTTAAATACTGCATATAAGTTTAAGATGAGTTTACAACAGATAGCGAGTCCTAAATGATATTGGGTCTAATAATCAACCGTCTTTGATAGGGCACTCATCCAATCTCCAATAAATTTATCAATCCTTAGATTATGGCTCAATTCGCGTCATGTTATGACAACAACAAAAAAAAATTGGTTCCAAAAGAGGTGTCTTGTATGTCCAGTAATAGAACAAAACAAGGTCCAGAACATTAACATAGCATGCACTAATTTCTCATTAAACAGTTTAGGTCAAGCGCAGGTGGAAGCTTTCCCATATGCTAAATAAATTAATTATATATCACCTCGGACATTTAGGTATAGTTTTTGTACATCCAGTTTACGTGTTTGGTAAATATTAGTGAACAAGCCTAGACAATATAATAAACAAGATTTTAACTTCTTTTTCGACCAATGTTAGCCCATCCTCTCTACCAAACATGCCATTAATTTTTGATGCTAGGATCTCTTAAAATATTCCAAGTACTTATTCGAGATGCTTGATTTTCGAAGGCACTTTCTTATCAAGGCAAGATTTCCAAGATAAACATATAGAATTTCATGTCAGAGAAATTAGATGTTTACCTCCCGGGCCTTAGGATCTTGTACTTCCCTAGCTTCGTAAGATCCACTACTGTTGATCCTGCACGGCCTGATGGAAGCACACCTCCATTGTACACATATGCGCAGTGCTCCCAGAGGTTCTCAAAATCTTTGATATCTACACTGCTAGGCTGCCCACTAAGGTTTGCACTAGTAAGGGCCAGTGCACTTCCAGCACCATGGGCAATTTCCCTAATGAAGCTACAATCGGGCACTCGAACCCCTATACTGTCTAGTCCAGGGTTTAAGGATTTCTCAAGAATACTCGACTCCCCTGTACAATATCAAAAAAAAATAAAAATTTAAAGACTGTAGAGTGCCATGTAAGAATAAAAAGATGAACATGAATTTTATGTAACTACAACTGAAGATGATATAATAATGTGGAAAAGGCCTCAAAATTAGCAAAAAATCTGTGTAACTCCACATCCAATGCAAATTATAAAACTTAGAAGTAAAAGTAATTTTTGTTTCCAACCATGTTTGGATAGGTTAATTAAGTAAAAGAAAAAAGTTATTTTGCAAGTAAATTTTATGTTACTATCAAAATTAGTAACTTGCTCGTTTCCAAATTATCAAATAAAAAGATTATCTATTCAAAACTTATAAGTAAACTTTTTAAGCTTAGCCAAATAGGCTCTAACTCAGACATGAAGAAAATAACATAGGATAATGAACAAGTTTGTTTTAACTGAACTTGAAATATTCTTCAAAATCTTGCACTAAAATTATTTAAGAAAAAATAGTAATGATTCCTACAAACCTCGTCTTAGCACCACTGTCACAGGTCCTGGAAGAAGAGAATCAAGCAACCCGTGAGGCAAATGGTCCGTGACAGCAAACCGTTGTATGTCCTGAACATCTCCTACGCAAATCGCAAGAGGGCTCGTATATTTACGGCCTTTGATCTCATATATCTGTTTAACTGCTTCCATGGAGCTAGCATTATGCCACCACATAAAAGAAACGTTTAGCACGCAACATCTAATGCTATGTTCTAAAAGATCATAACTTTTTTCCTTTTAATTTACACCAAATATCAGGAAAAAGGGCATGAGTTTAGCTATTTTTATATGGTTTAACTACTTGCAGCTGCTTTTGCCTGAAGGGAAAAACCTATTTTTCTCCACTTCATTACTAGTTCAATGCGAGCAATCATCAGGGGAAGACTTTGGAGGAGAAAAGTGATATGTAATTCTTGACATCCCCCATCAAATTACTTCGGCAAAAATTTCCTTTCTCAATGTGGTTTTTGTATTATCACAAAACATATTAGATCAGTCCCTCCCTATATGAATCATGAAATTTTCATAAATAAATGTTCTTATTATATAAAAGCACTTGACACAACTGAACATCTATAAAAAAAAACATGGCTTTATAGAGAGCACAATTTGAAGAAATGAGCATATTTGGTTAAGCCTAAAGAGCTCACTTATGAGTCAGTTTTAATATAAGAATATCTTTTTATAGATAGAAATCGAAAATAAGTACTTATCTGACTACAAAGTAAGAGTTTCAAATAAGTAACCTTTTTTTTAATAATAAAAAAATAATTTATCCAAACATTTTAAAAGTAGTAACTTCTACTTTATTTTAAGCTTAACCAAACATGCTTGTACTACCATTTAGTTCAATTGAAAAATCATATAACTTTAAAAAACATGTAGCGAGCAGTGACATCAAGCCTATGTCCATTTTCCAAAATTTTCAATTTCAACCAACAATAACAATAGTTCCATCCAATTCATTGTTAGAACAATCCAATTTCAAGCCAAAGTATTAACAATAATATGTACAAATACCAAAGACTACAAGCCAAATGAGAGTGAAATATACCAAGCATCACAAGCAAAGCCATAGAGGGTATCAGTTGGCACAGCTATAACTTTTCCAGCCTTAACAGCTTCAATTGCCTCTTCGGCATTATCCTCCATTGCAGGGCGAACCAATCCCATTCTAGTAGTCTCCACACCATTCCCATTACATTTCTTCACACTCCAAGCCATCCTCTTTATACACAACTCTTTAAATCCTCTTCTACTCTGCAGTATATTCAAAATCCGCAACTTCTGCACCACTGTAAATATGAAAAACACCCTACCAAGCAATTCATCAAACACATAATATGCAAATCTATATTCAATTTGAAACAATGAAATTACGTGGAGAAAAAAGACCGATAATTCAGCAAAATATAGGAAAAGACACCTCTGGAATGTTGGAAAATATAGTTGAAAAAGAGGGCTGGCAGCTGTGTCCGGGCTAAGTTTGTTGTCTTTGTTGGGACGATTAAGTTCATTACTCTTCGCCTCCTTCACTCCTTGTCTGCTGCTTTCAACAGTTGGTGCACACACACTTAATCCCTAACTTTTATGATATACAACTTTGTTCCTATTATATTTAGAATGGTTCGTCTTCAATGACTCAAATTGCCCAAATTTATCAAAATTTCATGTTATGCTAGCATGTCTAAAATTAAGTTTTACTTTACAACTTGAGACCAAGCACAGAAATTTGAAATAGGATCTCAAAATGGCAAAAGTCAATAGAAGTGTTACCTTCGATATTTAGAGTTAGAGAGACTCGATGATGGATAGATAGACTCAACTTATCTCAAGAAAGGAGCCAATATGCTATTTCATTAGTTTTTTATATGTTTTCAAATCGAACCGGATAATATGGTTCGACATCGAAAATAGTGACCCAATAGGAAAACCGGTCCAGTTGATAGTTAAAATCGCAATAGTAAAAACGAGTTAATTAAATGAATGCTCATTAAAATTACTCCTACGCCTAGGTTACTACTTGCTTATTGTTATTAAATCGTCAAATTGCCACGTGATCGACAAAAATCAAACGTAGCACCTTGATAACGTTAAATTGTTAAGTTGATTAAATGAATATTCACTAAACTTATTCCTAGGTTACTAATTGTTCACCCAAAAAAATAATAATAATAATAATAAATAAATAAATTACGCCGCTCATTATTTGTTTAGATCTAATTGGTTTTTTTTATTCAATTTAAGAGGCTTATATTTTCCTTCAATTTTTTCGAGTTCAATTTGTAAAGCAAATGGAATTAAAATGAGGTTTTCTTTTTTTCCATACATACAAATATTTTTTAAGAACATACTTTTGTTGTTTTCTTCTTAGTTCTGATTGGGTGATTTTCTATTTAGTTGTCTATGTTCAGTCCTATTTATTTTAAACAATTTTTTGTACAAGTTTAATCCACATTTTCTTCTGGTAGTAGCTTTTCTTCTTAGTCAAGGGGGAAAATGAGAAAAAATTACTTGGTGAAATGATCAACCAAACAATTGAAGTAGTTAATTCTGGAGCTTACTTTCAAGAACCAATTCCTTTAGTATCAAAGCTACATCCCCCTCCGTGAATGCCTAATTCCAAAAAGATAATCTTTATCCTTACAGTTAAAAGTAAATTAAGGAATTGGTAAATTTATATATAATTGCAGCCCAAAATTCGGCCATCCCCAAATTAGCTCAAACTAACAACACCCAACCACCCCAAGGCAAACCCCACCCCAAATAGTCAAAACAGATACACCATCCCCAAATGGCCAAAAAACAATTTGAGAAACATCAAACACTGTAAAAACAGAATCAACAATAGTGAGAGAAAGAACTAACTGAATGCGTATGAACAATAATAGATATAATCCAATCTACAGAAAATTTTTGGTGGTGACTGATGCGATTACCGTACAGTAGCCCGTTGGAGCTTTGAGACCGCAGGCAGGGGCGAGGCAATCTGGTTGAGGTTGAGGTTGAGGCTGAGGCTGAGGCTGAGGCGTGGCCGTGTGGTTTCAATTCAACAATTTCGAGAAAGAATGACTGTGATTTGGATTGGGTTAAAACGTTAAAATTCTTTTATAAATTGGGCTTATAAATTTTGTTGGTTTTGGGCTGGGATTGAGTTAATCTTTTGATTTCGAAAAAAAGAAAAAGGACCGAAAATTTTCCTATCTACGTCATTATAAAATAAAATAAGGAAAAATTTACAAGTCGGACGTTAAGTATAGATAATCCAATTTTCTTAAGTTTCAAAATTCAAAACTCAGGTATTTATTAATTAATTAAATATATTAAAGTTATAATATAAAATTAATGATATCATGTGCGTACTTATAAATCACAGCGTCACTTATTATCAAATACGGATTATTTCGTCGACCACAAATCAAAAAATTTATATATCACAATTTATTTTTCGGTAACAGATTTTCAAATTAGTCGGTCACAAATTATTTTATATTCACAAATTATCAAAATTTTTAGATTACAACTAAATAGTTGGTCACATACTCCAAATAACTGGTCACATACCACCACCAACACTATCTAAACTGCCACCACGCCCCACTCGCGACCACCCTCACCCCACCATCATCGTCGCCACCACAACAGTACCGTAACACCACAACACCACCACTAGATCCAATCCACGTCAACAAAAATTAGGGTAGGACAATTTCGAACAGAACCGAGGGTTTGGTTCGGTTCTCGATTCTAGACCGAAAACCAAAGAAACGAATCTCTCTATTTTTTATAAAAATTTTATTTTAAATAAGTCAAATTATTTTATTTTATTTTTAAATAAATTGCTAAGTAATTAATTTAGTCCAAACTCAAAATATGATTTTACTATTTTAAATTTCTAGCCAAGTCCAACTTAATCTAATTGACCTAAGTTTTACCCAAATCTCTTATTTTACCGTAGTATCGTTTCTATCGTTATATTATTGTGAACTAGTCATCTTCCTCTTCCTCTGATTTTAACAGTTAAATCAATGAAAAACTCAACAAATAGATGTGCAAAAGATATCAAGAGATTGTATTACTTTTTTTAAAAAAATTTTAAAATTGAATATGTATTAATGTAGTGTTGTAATATAAAAAATAATTATTCTTGTACGGAATTTTGGAACCGAATAGAACCGAATCTAACTAGACTCGAACGATTTCGTAATTAGATTTAGATTCAATCGTTCTATTTACTAAAAACCTAAAAATTTCGAATTTGGTTCAATTCTCTTTAGAATCGAATCGAATCATGCCCAATCATAATAAAAAACCACCACAACCACTATTATCAGATCTCCAGCCACCTCCACCACCAACAACCACTCACATACTAACTATCTAATATGCCACAAGGTCACAAATGCCAACCCACTCCAACAGAAATGCAGCACCATTGCCGCCACCATCATTTTGCAACCCACCATCAACCTACCCCATCGCACCCTACCACTATTAATCATCAACAACCACCAACACCGCTACCACCTCACCACCACCACTACTAAAAACAACCATTTACAAACTGAAAACAAGTAAACCACCAACAACTAACATCAAAACAACTACATAAACTTCGGCTATGCGATCAAATTGGAAGAGGAAAAAATAACACCCAAAAACCCCAAACCTTGTCCCCACGCCGGCACCAGTTGGCATCGACGTCGCTAATGCGATGTTGTGAATGGAATCGTTAACGAAATGCAGAGTCATGATGATGTCGTTTACAGCAGCGTCGCCCAACAATGCTGCTGAGAACTCTGCCAACAATATTGATCGGCGATCGTCGGAGTTTGAATGGGTCGACGACGTTCGGAGGGGGAGAGAGAGGGAGATGTATACCCAATTTAGATTCCAAATATTCTTTGTAACTAAAATTAATTTTAATTACCCTAGTATTAAGAGGTCATTTATTGTCGTGTCTAAACCATTTCGGAATTAAAAAAAAACCTTCATTGGCCAAATCGTAACACATACTATTAGGGAAAAAAACAATCATCATTCCTTTTTTTTTTTCTTTGAATCCATCTAGTATGAATATTCCTTCGTTGTAGAAACACATAATTTTTCATTTTCCGACTTAATAATTTTCTGATTCATGACTCATTAATCAATCCAAATACGCATAATTTCCAGAAACATGTGTTCACGTGCAATCTATTATGATTTATAAAATTTTGGTAAGTGGCGTGTTCATATATAGCTCACAATTGATTATTCATTATGAGTGAGGTGACTCACATGTTTTTTTTTTTACTATATATTTAACGATATATCTTGAATAAAATTAATAGGTTAATAACCACCAAACTTTATATTTAGTGTCAATTTGGTCACCCAATTTGTTTCATAAGGCTGTCCAATTTTACACTTAGTGTCACCATGATCACCTAATTTTATTTTATTTTATCATGACTACACAATTTCATATAACGTTTCATCATGGCCACCCAACATCTTTTCACCAATTTTACTAATTTTAGAAGGAGTAAAATGATAATTTTGCATTATATATATAAAATAATTTTTTTAAGAAAAAATAAATAAAATAAAAACTTTTTCATTACTTGAAAAAGTAAAATAAAATAAAAACTTATTTAAAAAAAAATGTTACTTAGAAAAATAAAATAAAATAAAAAGTTATTTTAAGAAAAACGTTCTTAAAAAATAAAGTAAAATAAAAATTAGTTAAAAAACGTTTTTTTAAAATAAAAACTTATTTTAAAAAAATTAATTTGAAACATAAAATAAAATAAAAATCTATTTTTATAAAAACGTTTTTAAATTTAAAAAAAATATTTTTGTTTTTTTAATTTTTTTTATATTTAATGCTAAGTTACAATTTAACCCTTTTAAAATTAGTGAAAATAGTTAAAAAAAAGTTGGTAGTCATGGTGAAATATTATATGAAAGTGGGTAACCATAATAAAATCAAATCAAATTGGGTGACTTTGATAATACTAAGTATAAAATTGGTGGTCATGGTGAAACAAAATCAATGGGTGACCAACACTAAATATAAAGTTGGGTAGTTATTGGTTGATTTAACCTAAATTAATGACAAAAGAAATTCTTGAAATTATATCAAATACAAGGTAAGGGGTGTAATTTCCTCTAAAAAAAACTCTATTTATTTTATTGGATCTAGTCGCCAAATCCGCCTATGGGTTCAATATATTAAGTTTTTTTTTTCTAGTTTTAAAGTTTACGTGAAACCGAATTATTTATTTTTCTCACGGTTGTTAAAATCTTGGTCAAAATCTTATGATCCACAATTTTGATCTAAAAATGATCGAACGATCTAATTTTATTGTAAAATCTTATTTTCTCGCTCTTGAATTCTAATGATCATATTCATAGCAATTTTAACCATCTTATATATTTATCATTATGGAAATTTCCGCTTTTATTTTAATGAATCGAGTAGGCTGATTTCTTGGACTTTTTGGTTGAGTTTCGTCTTGAACTAAACACCTAATGAACACTTCAAAGAAAAATAAAAGGGTAAAAATTAGAATCCATCCTTAGTATGAAATATTTTTTGTAGCTTGATGCTTCCAATTGCTAAATGTTCAATGACAATACCGTTTGTTTTTGTCTATGGTATGATTTAAAAGATGCTCCGAAAAATTAACACTGGATTATTACATCTATGGCGATTTGAAGTTGCCACTATATCTTTACATTATTTGCTTTGTAATCAAGTAAAATTGATCAAATTGCATCCTATTATGCATCATTTCTTGTTTCCAACTATGCAAAAACTACTTTTTTGTAATAAACAATATGCTGTCACTACCCACTCCGTGTTCTATACCATATCACCAATACCAAGTTATAAGTAGATAGAATGATTTTTTTGACAATACGTGAATGGAATCAAGAAACTACAAACAATGCAAGGTTTGACGAAAAATTTCATTAGAAATTAAATTAACTGTTCTTCAACACAATATTTCAATAGAAGTAAATAAATTGGAGGATGCTTTGGGAATAATAATAAAAGAATAATAAGGTCAACATTTATTACAATCTAGTAACTCAAACGTGACACTACAATCTCTATAGTTTACAACTGTTGACTAGACTGAAAACTGTACTAATTGACAACTCAACATAATATTCTATTAAATGTTTTGCAAAAATAAGTTCACTAAAAAATTACAATCATTGTAGCTCGATGGATAACCTGAACACTTCTAATCTCATACACTCATTTAACCAAGAAATTACAATCAATTTAACTTGAGAGATGAAAGATTGAGCTCCTGTTTGACACACATTCTTTTAAAACTTATTTTCAACCATATTTTTCAATAAAATAATATTTTTCATCACATCAATAACTTCTTAATTTTAACCACATTTTTCACATCATATCACTACTTAAAATACATTTTTTTCTTAATAATATCCAACAAACACCCCTCTAATTAAAATCTTCTAAAATCAAGCTCACAAATAAAGAATATAAATTATAATACAATGTTGCCCTCATATAATTCATCTTTGATATGGTAAGATTTCTATTATATTCGGAAACCTAGGAAGTTATTAACTACCAAAATTAATTTTCCCTTAGCAATTACCGGAATAATAAATATTTTTTTTTTTACTGTTTTTCTCATTTGATTATTCAATACAATGACATTCCTTGGTAACATATCTGGTCAGAGGATTGAATAGTATTAAAAAATATGATGACAAAAAATAAAATACATCTTATAGGGTATACACTCATGCAGGTATTGACAATAAATATTCATAATTGAATCCAGTGGTTTAGATCGGTTTAAACCTTTTAAAATCACTAAGGTTGTGTTTGATTCACCATTTTTTTCATGGAAAATGGAAAAGAAATTCCAACTTTCACTTTTTGCATGTTTGATACCCATTTTTCTCTAGACAATTTGTTTTCTTTATTTTGGTCTCCCGTCACTTTCCTTGATTTATGGGGGAATTGGTTTTCCTATTTTTTTTTTTTTTTTGTCAATTGGAAATTTTTTTTATCAACAATGATAAAAAAAATTTCATTTAATGGACAATTTTCATACAAAACAAAGCTAAACGAATAGTATTCGATATGAACAAAAAAAATTAAAATTTTTTTTTTTTAATTTCTTTTGGCAATTGGAACAAATTATAAACCAAATGGTAAAAAAAATTATCACTTTCATGGACAATTTTCATAAAAAATAAAGTCAAACAGACACCAAACTTTCAACATTTTCCAGGTGAAAAATTATACTAATCAAATACAATTAATTACATTTCCCAGTAAAACAATTTCTAAGCAATTCAATTCCCTGAAATTCATTTTCTTTCCACTCATTTTCCACATTTGCAATCAAACGGACCCTAAACATTAAGACTATTTGTCCAACGAAGCCTTCGTAATTAGGAGGTATAAAATATGATTTCATGAAATAAATATACCCTTTAATCACGATGAATAACCTCATTTCAGTACATTTTAATCTTTGCAACAGCAGATGTATTTTATTTATTTTTGGTTTCAACAAACATACAAGCTATACAAGTTATATTTTTCATTGCACGCACATTAAGAACAAATTTTTTACTTCATTTTCTTTCTTAATACTTTCTAAGCATTCCTATCTAGTACGTACATGCTTCAGTGTGTGGCGAATTGATTCACAACAAAATGACAATATGAGAAACTGAAACTCGATAACAAATTGAAAAAACCTGTATATAGGAAAGAGTTTTAAAGAATATCAAAATCAAAATTACCATATCACACTCCCCAGCCATTAAAAGGCTTGGGGATTATGGAACCAAAATCGCAGATAAGATTTACTTTTTTGCTGCTACAAGTACACCTACTTGAAAATCCTTACATAAATTAATTTAACAATAAATGAGAAGCTATCCACTCGCCCCATCCCCCGAAAGAAAAGAAAGGAGATCTAGACAAGGTATATTTACCTCTCAAGGAGCATCACCAGCTCACAGTGTGAAGTGTGAGGAAAAAGATCAACGGCCATTGCCTTCACAGGTTTAAAAGGCTCAGAGTTGGGCATGGACTTGGCTCTGTGTCGAGCCAGACCAGCTGAACTCATGTTTCTCCATCCCCTGTTGTTTTTATTATTCCCTTTCTCAATTTTATCAGCTGATGGAGTGCAGAGCTCAATAGCATTTGCCACCAAACTTTCAGGATTACAGGAAATGTAGCTGAAGAAACGAATATGGAGTTCATTTATATACAAGAACAAATTAACATCAACGAGAATAATTCACTTATAGAGTAACTTACACAAGCCTCTTCAAACGAGAATGAGTCCTTAGAACCTTGATCACCTGCATTAACGGAAAATAATAGTCAGTTCAAAACAATTTATGCATTTCAAAGAAAAATCCAAATTTAATCATGAGAAGTGGCTTGGAGCAGAGAGCAGTCAAAACAGTAAAAGGTTGGTTTTTCTATTTTTTGAATAAAACAGAAAATTGATGAAAGAGAGAGATGCTTTAGAGGGCAAGCTCATGAAAGAAGAAACCCAAAAAAGAACAGAAAAAATTGACAGCATTTATACCATCATTCTGTCAAAATAATTCCACAGGCAGCTCCAACAGATTAAGCCCAAAATTGTGCTAGGGGAACCAGAGTCACTACTGAATGAGTGGGATCATATTTGGGCTCAGAAAAACCCTACAATCCCTGTCCAATACACAGACACTACCAACATTGCACATCCCTAAATCTTTCTGTTTGCAACAAAACAAAACCGTGAAACCTAATTTGGGATTTGTCCTGTGATGTATCAACGAGAACAAAACATTCCCAAGAATGGCAAAGTTCTCTCCAAATATCCAAAGCAGTGTCAAGGGCAACAAACAGAGAGAAATAGATAGAAGCAAAAGATGATAATGAGTTTTATCATATTTCTTGTACATTGGCATGTTTTTGGCATTCCTGGTAATAGTGGTTTCAAACATATAAATAAATTTACTTACAGTGGGATGAAGTCCAACACGTGGAGGATCCACTATAGCAACGACATTTTTAAATTGATGCATTATGGTATTTCCATTTTGTGACGTGCTATTCTTCTGAATTTGGCTTTCATTTGGACTATTGCCATTTTCATGCTCTAGGCAAGAGGTACCTTCAGGTCCAAGCACACAGTCTTCAGAATCTATCGTTTCTTCAGCAGATTTCATTTTATCTTCACTCCCTTGAAATGTATCAGAAATTTCGTCTTGTTTCTGAGGTAAAGATAGGTACTCTTTCAATAGAGAACCCATAACATCCTCTGCCTGATAATGCACCAATGGACATGCAAAGACAGAAAATAAAGTTATAACAACATAATATAATATTTCAAGGGACAAAATACTACTTCCAGGAAAGGGAGAAAGGAAAGAACAACTATAAACAGATTTGAAGCATCTTGCTTCTTTTAACTATTGTACTTGTGGACCAACAAGGAATGGAAATAGAGAGAGCCCAATCTGACCTTTCCACAGACAAATCTGCAGTTCACAATGCCATTCATATCTGCATTTCTTTGAGCATCTGAAATTGCAGAAGCATTCATTTCGATGCCAACAACCTGAATAAATTGAATCCCAAAACTTACTTACTCTAATTGAGGTTAGTAAAAAATGGGAGAGAGATGTACTTCACATCTTTGTACAACAGATGATCTCCTCAGAAGAAATGCACAACAGGGGCACATGAAATGAAGTAGCAGAATAGTTTTTTTTTTTTTTTTAATTCTCTTTTTTTCTACTTCGCTTCTCAGTAATATGCCCCATTCTATGTCCAGAATTGTCCAATCAGTGAAAGGAAAAAAGGAGGATAAAAGATATACTAAAAATAGATTAAAACCATTACCATGCCAACAAGATGAGCCAAGGTCAGGCCAATTGTTCCAGTTCCACAGCAAACATCAAAAAGTAGCGTGTCAGGGCCCAGGCCTGCCCAGTCCCCAGCAAGGGAGTACAATTTCTCAGCTGCAAGGGTGTTAACCTGAAGTGTTTGGGAAATAAGATGCACAGCCAATTATCAAAATGAAAACTTTCATTATGACAGACCTTGTTCTCTTTCTCATTCTAAATCTCCTCTTCTATTTTTTTCTGGTTTATTTTATGTGTGCACATGCGTGCAGCGTTGGGGTGGGGGGTAGAAGGTGAAAGACAGAATGATAAAAGACACAAGATGGTCCCACCTGAAAGAAGGCTGTCGGAGATATAGAAAATCGAAGATTGCTTAAGTAATCATGAATTCTAGGTTCCACAACATCACTAGAAGTCTGCAGCCCAGAATCACTTTCTTTATTGCTAATGGATACAGATAGTAATGGAGCATCAGGTGATGCGACATTTGATATTCCTGTATGATCCTACATGAGAAAGCCACAAATCCAGAAAATTAACTAGGCAAATAAAAGAGAAAAACCCTTCTAATCATAAACATTTTGAAAGGGAAAAATTCAGAATTTTCAAGCAAAGACTATATGAGGAGTATAGCAAAGAATCAATAATTCCATGACCTCGCCCTAAAGCTTTTGGATGTTAATTGTCCTAATCTGCATTCCAAAACAATTTGGCAAAGCAACTATACAATTTATTACATTTCCTTCCCAATTTTGTAAAATATTTATACTAGCTATGTTCTGTGGTGAAAGAGACCAAACAGCTTTGTCATGTTGAGAGTCCCAAGTTAATAAAAAATCTCAAAATAAATAAAAAAAATCAGGAAATTCTTGAGAGCCAAGTTTGCAGGTTGAACTCGGGGGTCACCCCTCAACGTGTGATTAAAGTGAAATTTTAAAATTAACTCACCAAGTCAATCAAAACAATATAAATTCTGAAAATTCAACGACAAGGTAACAGGCTTTTAAAGCAATAAAACACTTCACATCAAAGGGTTATCCACAGGGCAAATCAATTATAACCAAAATAAATATTATAACATAATATCATCTGCTTATAATATCTATTTCTCAAGATTTATGCCTAAATCTTATGAGATTACATCAAGAATACAATTTGATACCAAAATATTTCATTGCCTACTAGAGATGGAAAAGTACAAGAATAATAAGAAAGGTATAGATCCCAACAAAAAATACCTCCAAGTAGTGGTGGAGTCAGACATCCATTGTGAGGTAAAAAAGTTGTAAATATTTTTCAAAATAACGTAACCGTAACGGTGAGTTAAGACTTGAGAGATGATATTAGAGGTGGTCTGATGGCTAAATATTTGTGGCCATTGCCAGCATCGACAAGGTCGCAGATGTTAGATTTTGATGGATTTGACAACCTCTGATATTGGGGAGGAATGAAAATTAATTAGTGATTTCAAATTTGGGCTTTTCAGGGAAAAGTCGCGCACAATGCTCAAAAGAGGAAGTATAAAAAATTAAATTTTGGAGAAATTTTTTTTAAAAATCAAAAATTCCAAAATTATGTGGGGTCAATGAACCACACATGACACCATGTAGCTCTGTCACTACCTCCAAGAACAGCATGGGAGAAGAGTAATAATGGAAAACCAGGCTTACTGAAGAACAAAAACCATTCTTTCAACGCTTTCGAAATCAACATCAATCCTATTTTTCCATGTACTAGGAACGAAGACCGCACTACAAGGGCATAGTACTAGTTTAGTTTACTTGTAAAAACAAGCTCTTGCTTTGTTTTTCACCATTTGAATTCTCCAAAGCAGGTCTTAAAAGGATTAAAATTGACGTATTTGATGATATCTTAACCTCTCCTTGTTAATGTTGTTTTTGACTTCCATCTAAAATGCATACAATGTTGAGGTGATTCAAGAACGCTGTACTTGATGGGGTAACTCGAGATTTAAGCATAAATCTTGAGATAGAGCATTCTAATATCTATTTTGGTCCTAATGGTATGTGATTTTATCCCATGGATTTTTCCCTTCACTCGGGAGTTATTATCACGTTAAAAATTGATGTTTTCTTGTGGTTGATGTTTCACATATTTATACTCTATATTGGTGTGTTGAGTTAAATTGAAAAATCTAATTTAAATTACATGTAGAGGAAAAAATTATATTGTTACGTATTGTCATTGTTGTGCATTTTTAACCGCTGCTATCCTCTGTCATCCTGAAATAGCTTCTTAGTTCTTATGATTCGTAGGCAGCACAAACTTAACCATAAGTAGTAAAATTGTGGCCCAATTTACTTTGGAATTCCTTCACCTTATAAAAAGGAGTTGTTTTTTTTTTTTTTTTATAGTGCCCGTAAAAGTGTTCAGAAGTCAGGTTATGCCCCCTCCATCAGTAGTACATTTTAAAAGATACTAGAGGTTACACGTGAAGGGTATTTTCTAAACCTAACTTCATCACAAATCAAATAAGGAAACATGTTCAGGATCATTATGTCATAATTTAAAAAAAAAAAAAATCATGATAAATTGAGAAACATCAGATTGAAGCAAAATCTGGAAGGAAAACTGGAGAGGCAAGAGGTAGTGTGATCCCCTCACCAGACATGCACTCAAGAAAGATAGTTGAAGTTGCTTTGAGTGCCTTTTAGAAGGCAGGCACAAAAAATATACATGTGCATGGAAAACCTAGTGAATCATTTCTTATTATCAAATGTCATCTGTTTCCTAACATGTTAGAGCATCTACAATAGGCTCGGTCTCATCATCTTTATTATAGAGTCACCTTGGACTTAAAAAGTCCAACAAACTCTTTTATTATTAAAAGTTAAAATAAAGTGGGATTTTAATTCTTCAAATTTAAAGAGCCATACCCACTCTACTATGGTATCATTAATTATTTCACTACTTTCTATTTACTTATTTGGAGAGAAGCAAGTGAAAAAGACGAGAAAACATGTTGAATCATAATTACTTATTGGAACAAGCAGAATAAGGAAGAGTTTGTTGAATGTTTAAAAAAGGTTCCACACTCTATTTTGAAAACTCATCTAAAATGTTCTCTATATTAGAAAATATGCTCTTTCAGATAAAGAGCATCTTGAAAAACATTTAAAAATAAAGAGTGAAACTTTTTACACTGGTCCAACAAAACTCTCATATATAATATTTATTTTGATGTTTTCCATAAACAATTATGTCTCAATATTTTTCCTTTCCTTTTTACCTAGCTTGGCTCATTTTATTTCATCATTTTCCATTTGTTTTTAAAAGAGGTGTATGGAAAGTTGTGAAATATTCCATGAAATCACTAAAAATATTATATAGAGTTTGTTGGATTCCTTGAAATCCTAACCTCACTTGATAAGTGCACAACTTTTGAGGCCAATCTCAAAAACTTCCAAGAGAATATTCATTTCCGTGAGACGGTTGGTTAGAATGCTAGACAATTCAACTAATCGAGACAGTTTCAATTGTGTAGCATAAACATTTGAAATTGTCTTGATTAGTCAAAATGTCTACACTAGATAGTTTCAACTGTCTATATCAGACAGTTTCAACCGTCTTGATTAGTCGAAATGTCTCTAAAACAGCTGAAATTGTTTCGGGTACCAAACAATTATCTCGTGAAAATGAATCTTCTCTTGAAAACTTCCAAGATTTGCCTCAAAAAGTTGTCCAAACAACCAAATGGCAAAAAGGTTTTTGTCAACAAAAAAGGATATTATCGATATTTAACATGTAGAAGTGACCGTTTTACTAATTTTACCAAAAAGTTGACCTTTCTTCTCTCTCCAAAAAGGGGCCCGACACACAAAATCCTTTTATTCCTAGGTGTAACCCCATGACGCAAAAATAAACTTATAACAAAATGATTGAGACGAGGATAATTTTAGTTGTATTCCAATAAAATTGAGATGCTTATAACATATAACTATAGAACTAAGAACTGACTCCTTGTTAGCAAATAAGTTTCAATTTTAATAAAGTTCAAGCATGAAAGTAATAAAGTGATGTAGGTTGTCAATAAGAACTCAGAACAGAAAGTACTTGCATTGTGGAACCTACTAAATACCAAATACAAGGAGAGAGAAAATAGAGAGGGTTCGGAATTTAAACGCCTTGTGTAGCAGTCTATACTTACTGCATATAATCTCCAAATTCTCAAAATTTCAATTAGTTGAATGTTTTATACCCCTCCCCTTAAACATGCTGGTTTATTGTTCATTTTAAATTTCAAGTTACGATATCACAAAATTAAACAAGGGAGCAAAACAGTCAAACTAGAGTGCAAATGTCGAGTAACAGTTGTCAAACCTCTAACTAGCTCTATTAGGAACCTTTTTTTTCGGTAAAAACATCGGCATAGCTTTAGTAGGCTTTCAGGCTCCACCAGGAAATGTTGATGAGATTTGGATATATATATAAAAGCAAAATCCACAGGTATAAAAGGAAGGGGGCATAAACCAGACTTTCCAAAAGCAAGTACACGCAAACATGTAAATAGGAATAAAGATAAGAAAACTACTATTTCCCATATAAAGAAGCAAGTGAATATCAACTTAACGCTCTCTAATGCTAGGAAAAACATATGTATCTATCTGTATGAGAGCTTGTATTCCACGTGAAATATCAATGAGACCATACTCCTAATATTTGCACATATCCCATCCAACAGAAGCAAGTCAATCTGCAACTTGGTTCCCCTCCCGATAAATATGGGAGATAAAATCATGATCTATAGAAATATTATGTCTAATCTGTCGCCCATTGGCCGCCACCTCTAGTGATGCAGTGAGCGGCCACCGAAGAAGTACCCCGAAATGAAAAGGACATGGGTATGGGATCCGGCTTGGATCCTTCAAATTTAAAAGGCATACGGCAGAGAAGGTCATCATTAGTGGAAATTGAAGTTGCAAAAATATAAAGAGGGAAGAAGAAGGAAGTAGAGAAAGGAAACCCTAATCGTAAAAAATAAATATCTCCATCCACATTTTGGATCCCTTTTTTGTTGTATCGCTGTATCATTGTATCATAGAATTTAGAAAGAAAAAAAAAAAGGAAGAAGAATATGAATCCTAAATATGTACCCATACTCATACCCAAGTCCAAGCAACATAGTTGGGAACAAGTTCGATTTTGAATTTCTTTATCATACTTGGGTAACTACAATAATGACAATTTTTCAGCCTTTCACTGTCCAAATTTCTCCAAAATGCGGATCAAGCGTAAAGCGGGAATGAGGTGATTTCAGCAAAATCTTGTTTCCCATTTATAAGTATCAACAATAAAGCATCTATTTCTCATTAGAATTAGCTGCACTGAACTTTTCATTTGTCCTCACAAATAACTAATAAATATCTCAAAGCTTTGCCCAAACTTAGAAATAGATAGTGTTTCAAGTGAGCTAAACTGCTATTGAGCAAAAGCAATTTAAAGACCTATTGGTTTAACAACTTATTGCAGAGTTGGTCTTTCAGAAATCAGACCTTTCAATTACTAAATATAGATCTCGGACCCATGAATGGGGGTATTCACGAATCTCACAGAAAATAGGAAGTGAGTTGGACAAAAAGAAAAGCAACTCAAAATGAAACTAGTAACTAATCCTAACATGAATGAACTGAAAAGGAAAAAAAAAAAAATCATAAATTATACCCTTTCATAGACGAATTCTACATATTTTCGAATTATTGTCAAGAAATGTCGAAATAATTAGTCTTGGAAAGTTCATTTGTGATCATGTATGCATTTTTTTTTTTTAATTGTATAATGGACCTCCTGAAAAACATTGGTGCATGTGTTCTGTCAAATCTTGTAATCTCTACGAAATTAGGTAAAGTTGGGTTAGACAAATCTTACATCATTTCTAAAGAACCAACGCATTGCATCCAGGTAGTCCAATATTATTCCTGAGGTCATCTCTATAATTGAATATCAACTTTTCAAGGAATCACTTTGGAAATCCATTACCCAGGCGAACTCATCAGGTTAAATATAAGCCAATAACCAACAAAGGAATGCAAAGATATAATAAAATAAAATATAATGATGGCCATCTGACTTGTACCTGAATTACCAGTGCTGTCAGAGGCAATGGAGGAGATTCCCCAGCAGCTCCCATTGTAAATGCTTGAGCCATCCGTTCAAATTCACCTTTTACTAGTCCATCTTCAAATCCCTTTGTGCAAACCTTTGTCAAAAAAGTAGCCATAAATATATGATCAATTAGACGACAACCCAGTCAAGTTCCCACATTGAGGCTTAGGGTCCAATATTATGAATTGAAATTATTGATATTACATATCAATATTGCTAGCATGGAATTTAATCTAGAGGGAATAGGACATGAACCTGAACCATGAGCATGACCTCTGAAATGCTAATCTCAGCGTTGTCAACATCAGCAACTTTGTTTGGTATTCTGCCTTCACGAACCTATTCAAAAACAGCAACAGCAAACCGTCATCATAAGAAGCGTAGTTTACTTCCCGTTTCCCATTGTGCAAAAGCATGGTCTCCATTCTTAGTTTCATCATCAAAACAATTTTCACAGATTATTTATGCAAGTTACAAACTTGATGTAGTTCATTTAAAATTTACAATATTTATGAAGTATATACCGTAAGTTGACGCCAGAATCCAGTATTATTCAATCTGTTCCATGTAGGCATCCCAGACTGCTGTAGAAATTCTTGAAAGATAGCAGCATATTTGCAAGCAATTCTAGAAACATTTGGGCAGTCTACAGGCTCCTCGATAGCAGTCACACCTTCCCTATATAAATTGTTCAATTCCTATAACCTGTTAAGTGAAAAGAAGTAGAGATAACTATTTTATGGTGGCTGGTTTTATTGCAGACTACCTGAAATTCCCAAGTAAAAAGCCCACAGTAGGTCTGCCTTGCAAAGAATATCCAACAGAGAACTCACACTTGTTTCGGTATCCATCAACAAGTGGTGATTCAAGTATACCTTCTAACTTGCATGGAAGACCACCTGAATGTAAGGATGAAAATAGGTCAAGGAGCTACTTGAGTATCCTAGCCTCTTCATTCTGCTTAAATTTCTGTGAAAGTGCTCAGAGATAAAAGTTTCAATATAAATAAAAAAATAATTCAGAAAATCACAGAGTAAACAAAAGCATCATTCACAATTAGCTTTTGTAAGAAAATCCATGAAGTGTTTGATGTATTTAGATATCATAGGCACAATAAGAATTTTTGGAGTAAGTCTTTTATTCAACTTCTATACATGGTTGAAACAGCACCTATTTCTCTAGATTTGAGAATCCATTCTGGAAGTGAGACGCCATTAGGACAAGCTTTACGCGCATTTCGAGTCTACAAGTAACAAATCCAAATGTCAAAATTTGTATCAGTTGATAGTTCATAATGTAGTTTACAAAAGCAAGGAAGTATTCTTATCACTAACTAATCTTTTGAGAGTTTGCATTAGAGAATTCTTCTTGTGCTCTAACTGATCAGCATAGGCCATGTGAGCAAGAGGAGTCACCACATCACGGACACTTCTACCTTTTGAGGCCGAACCATCAACAGCTAAACTGACATCATTTGAATCGTCACCCTGATCATTGTTCAACTCAGCCGCTTCATTTTTCTTCCCAAATGAGCGTGAAATGACATCGGTAACTTTTACAGTCCTATTATTTCCAACAGTTTTCCCTTCCAACTCCTGTGACATTAAAATATGAGAAACAATTTTATTTTTTTTAAGTTATTAGAACTTTCAAAATGAAAGTTCCATGCTCATTGAAAACTAGGTAATACCTCTACAGCAGTTTTAACTTGTGCTGCACTTTCAAATGTAACAAATCCAACAACCATCCCTTGCTTTTTCTTGGCTGATTCAAACAGAATTCCCTGTAGAAATTATTTCATCAAATAACAAAACATACATCACGGCCCTATAAATCAACCATAATACAAAGAACCAGAAATAAGTAAGAACTATAAACATTTATCGGATTAACAGCATTCCTAATTCAACAAACATGCAAGTGATGAATATTTTACTCGAAGCTCTCTTAGTATTGCAAAACGTTAGCATCAATCTCTGCTCCGTCAATAAGACAACAACTAACTCACAAGTTGGATATGCTTTTGAAGCGTTTTATCAGAACATCAATTGCAATAAGCACGGTAACAACAGCCATTAGCTCTGCATTTTCCTTGTCTTATGTTTGGCCATGGTAAAAATGTAAGGATAACTTACTATTTTGCCATTTAAAGGTAAAAAAAGTTACTTATTTTATAAGTAACTCTGTTCTCATTGTTAAAATAAATACTTGGTTATCTTCAACTTTGATAAATTAAAAACATCTATTAAAACTTATTTATTTACTTATAAGTAAAAAATTTAAGCTTAGCCAAACATCTTCTAACTCCTAGCTAGATTCTAGATAAGTAGCAATCGATTCTTATGATTGCCGCCGAAGCAAACTAATTGAAACCAAAATGCACCTGCTCATTAAGAAAATTCCTCAACTTGTCCGCACCCCACTTCATGGGTAAATTCACCAAGCACTTGGACAACCCAGAGGAACAAGCCTCCTCCCCCTTCGGCGCAATCACAACTGCATCCGTCATCATAACGCCACACTCCGCCTCCATTAAATTTGCACTGTCGGGCTCTTTCTTCGCCATCTTCTTTGCCCGTTCGGATGTCGGGTCCCAGGTGTTGTCGGGTCTGAGCCTGAGCTCCTCCTCTCCATGGGCGTAGCCGCACGAATCCCCGTGGCTGCACGACCCGTTAGAACTCCGAAAGTATGAGCAGAGACTCGTTTTCCACAGCGGCTGCTGCTGCTGAGGCGCAGTTTGCTCCAGCTCTAGGTCCGGATCCTCTCGCTTTCGCTTCTCGGATTGATTACTATCTGTTGCACCAGACTCAGAAGCACATTCGGGCGCATTTGGTAGGTCCAAGGATTCGAGAGCGTCCATTGGGGTTTAGGGTTTCTGTTGGTTAGGCTTCGTACGTTGAATAGTTCAGTTTCAGAATTCAGGTTTTGCTCTTGCGGCTGGACAAATTCCTAAAATGTAGTTTTATCGAAATAACTAGTCACACATCGTCTATGAATATCCAAATCTTGTTTATATTTATTTGCTTTTATACTTTGTTCAATTATCAATATTTTACAACTTCTTTCATCTTCGTTATTTCAAAAATAAATTTTTCTCTAATTTTTAACCATACATTTTTAATAAAATATTAATATATTAAACTCAAATTCAAAACTTTTTCTTATTTTTAACCAAGCATTATTCATCAAATCACTATTTTAAAATACATTTTTAACAAAAAAAAAAAAAAAAGAAGT